>JARQOD010010834.1:0-25795 GCA_033576555.1 Oophaga sylvatica
TGCATTGGAGGTGCTGGCTTGCCCTGCTGCCAGTGTATTATCGGAGCGCTTCTTTAGTGCTGCAGGTGGTGTACTAACAGACCGTAGCATGCGACTATCCTCCGATAATGTAGACCGGCTTACTTTTCTGAAAATGAACAAGGCATGGATCTCGCATGAATTTGCCTGTCCGGTTTCAGATTAAATAACTGGTTGGCAACGTTATCCATGTCTCCTGTTATGTTCATCTTTCTACCACCTGAACTCTACTGCCTGGGCTACAACACTGCCAGTTGCTGCTCAGAAGTGTTGGATGCACAGATCAAAACAATTGCTGATGTGTTTGTGGGGTTCAGTAACGCCAGCTGTTCCCTGCTGTGTGTCCGGCAAAAATTACTGCTAGGTAGCTACACATGTTGAAAAAAACATGACATGTTAAAGTGGCTACTGCTACACATAGATAAGAGGCTACACCCTTATTTCTAAGCTGTAAACAAGTGAAACGTCACCTTTAACCCCTTAACGACCAAGCCATTTTGTAGGTTAAAGACCAGGCCAATTTTTACAATTCTGACCACTGTCTCTTTATGAGGTTATAACTCTGGAACACTTCAACGGATCTTGGCGATTCTGAGAATGTTTTCTCGAGACATATTGTACTTCATGATAGTGGTAAAATTTCTTCAATATAACTTGCGATTATTTATGAAAAAAACAGAAATATGGCAAAAATTTTGAAAATTTTGCAATTTTCAAACTTTAATTTTTATGCCATTAAATCAGAGAGATATGTCACAAAAATTAGTTAATAAATAACATTTCCCACATGTCTACTTTACATCAGCACAATTTTGGAACCAAAATTTTTTTTTGTTAGGAAGTTATAAGTGTTAAAAGTTGACCAGCAATTTCTCATTTTTCCAACAAAATTTACAAAATCATTTTTTTTAGGGGCCACCTCACATTTGAAGTGAATTTGAGGGGTCAATATGACAGAAAATACCCAAAAGTGACACCATTCTAAAAACTGCACCCCTCAACGTGTTCAAAGCCACATTCAAGAAGTTTATTAACCCTTTAGGTACTTCACAAGAATTGAAGCAACGTGGAAGGAAAAAATTAATATTTTACTTTTTAGCCACAAAAATGATCTTTTACAAACTTTTTTTTTATTTTCACAAGGGTAAAAGGAGAAAATGGACAGATAAGGTTGTTGTGCAATTTCTCTTGAGTACGCCAATACCCCATATGTGGGGGAAAACCACTGTTTGGGCACACGGCAGAGCTCGTAAGGGAAGGAGCGACGTTTGACTTTTTCAAACTAAAATTGGCTGGAATTTAGATTGGATGCCATGTCGCGTTTGGAGAGCCCCTGATGCGCCTAAACAGTGGAAACCCCCCACAAGTGACACCATTTTGGAAACTAGACCCCCTAAGGTACTTATCTAGATCTGGAAGGAAAAATTAACATTTAACTTTTTTTCCCAAAATTTTTCTTTCGACACAATTTTTTAAAATTTTGTCAAGGGTATCAGTAGAAAATGAACCACAATATTTGTTGTACAATTTCTCCTGAGTACAGCGATACCCATGTGTGGGGGTAAACCACTATTTGGGCGCATGGCAGAGCTCGGAAGGGAAGCAGCGCCATTTGACTTTTTTGGCTGGAATTGAGATTGGATGCCATGTCACATTTGGAGAGTCCCTGTGTGCCTAAACAGTGGAAACCCCCCACAAGTGACCCCATTTTGGAAACTAGACCCCCAAGTAACTTATCTAAATGTGTTGTGAGAGCTTTTAACCCCCAAAGGCTTCACAGAAGGTTATAACGTAGAGCCGTAAAATTAAAAAATCATATTTTTTCCACAAAAATGATCTTTTCATCCCAATTTTTATTTTCCAAAGGATAAAAGGATCCCAAAAGTTATTGTGCAATTAGTCCTGAGTACGCTGATACCCCATATGTGGGGGTAAACCACTATTTGGGTGCATGGCAGAGCTCGGAAGGGAAGCAGCGCCATTTGACTTTTTTGGCTGGAATTGAGATTGGACGCCATGTCGCATTTGGAGAGCCCCTGTGTGCCTAAACAGTGGAAACCCCCCACAAGTAACCCCATTTTGGAAACTATACCCCCAAGGAACTTATCTAGATGTGTAGTGAGAGCTTTGAACCCCCAAGGGCTTCACAGAAGGTTATAACGTAGAGCCGTAAAATTAAAAAATCATATTTTTTCCACAAAAATGATCTTTTCATCCCAATTTTTATTTTCCAAAGGATAAAAGGACCCCAAAAGTTATTTTTCAATTAGTCCTGAGTACGCTGATACCCCATATGTGGGGGTAAACCACTATTTGTGTGCATGGCAGAGCTCGGAAGGGAAGCAGCGCCATTTGACTTTTTTGGCTGGAATTGAGATTGGACGCCATGTCGTATTTGGAGAGCCCCTGTGTGCCTAAACAGTGGAAACCCCCCACAAGTAACCCCATTTTGGAAACTAGACCCCCCAAGGAACTTATCTAGATGTGTGGTGAGAGCTTTGAACCCCCAAGGGCTTCACAGAAGGTTATAACGTAGAGCTGTAAAATTAAAAAATCATATCTTTTCCACTAAAATGATCTTTCCACCCCCAATTTTTATTTTCCAAAGGGTAAAAGGACCCCAAAAGTTATTGTGCAATTTGTCCTGAGTACGCTTATACCCCATATGTGGGGGTAAACCACTATTTGGGCGCATGGCAGAGCTTGGAAGGGAAGCAGCGCCATTTGACTTTTTTGGCTGGAATTGAGATTGGACGCCATGTCGCATTTGGAGAGTCCCTGTGTGCCTAAACAGTGGAAACCCCCACAAGTGACCCAATTTTGGAAACTAGACCCCCCAAGGAACTTATCTAGATGTGTGGTGAAAGCTTTGAACCCCCAAGGGCTTCACAGAAGGTTATAACGTAGAGCAGTAAAATTAAAAAATCATATCTTTTCCACAAAAATGATCTTTACCCCCAATTGTTTATTTTCCAAAGGGTAACAGGACCCCAAAAGTTATTGTGCAATTTGTCCTGAGTATGCTGATACCCCATATGTGGGGGTAAACCACTATTTTGACGCATGGCAGAGCTGGAAAGGGAAGGAGCGCCTTTTTCAAATGCAGATTTTGATGGAATGGTCTGCGGGTGTCATGTCACGTTTGGAAAGCCCCTGATGTGCCTAAACAGTAGAAACCCCCCACAAGTGACTCCATTTTGGAAACTAGACCCCCCAAGGAACTTATCTAGATGTGTGGTGAGCACTTTGAACCCCCAAGTGCTTCACAGAAGTTTATAACGTAGAGCCGTGAAAATAAAAATATCATATTTTTTTCCACAAAAATAATCTTTTTGCCCCAAATTTTTATTTTTATAAGGGTAACAGGAGAAATAGGACCCCAAAAGCTATTGTGCAATTTGTCCTGAGTACGCTGATATCCCATATGTGGGGGGAACCACTATTTTGACGCATGGCAGAGCTCGGAAGGGAAGGAGCACCGTTTTTAAATGCAGATTTTGATGGAATGGTCTGCGGGTGTCATGTCACGTTTGGAAAGCCCCTGATGTGCCTAAACAGTAGAAACCCCCACAAGTGACTCCATTTTGGAAACTAGACCCCCCAAGGAACTTATCTAGATGTGTGGTGAGCACTTTGAACCCCAAGTGCTTCACAGAAGTTTATAACGTAGAGCCGTGAAAATAAAAATATCATATTTTTTTCCACAAAAATAATCTTTTTGCCCCAAATTTTTATTTTTCTAAGGGTAACAGGAGAAATAGGACCCCAAAAGCTATTGTGCATTTTGTCCTGAGTACGCTGATACCCCATATGTGGGGGGGAACCACTGTGATCGCCTTACTGCGATCTTTGGGAGGCACAATGAACAAATCCACAAAAGGTGAAGAATTGGTTTTCTTTTTTGCGCCGTTCCTCGTGCGGTATTAGTGATTAGGCGACTTTATTCCTCGGATCGGTGCGATTACAGCGATACCAGATTTACACCCTTTTTTCATGTTTAGCTTCTGTCACACTCTAAAAGATGCTTTTTTTTGGAATAATTTTTTGTAAGAAATTTTTGCATCGCCGTATTTTGAGAGCTATAATTTTTCCATATTTCGGCCGACAGAGTTATCTATGGGCTTATTTTTTGCGGGACGAGCTGACGTTTTTATTGGTACCATATTCAGGCACATAACGTTTTTTGATCGCTTCCGATTTTTGTGGAATCAGAATGAACAAAAACCAGCAATTCAGGAATTGTTTTTTTTTTCCTCCGTTCCGTGTGTGGTAAAATTGATAAAGCAGCTTTATTCTTCGGATCACTACGGTTACGGCGATTCCTCATTTATATATTTTTTTTTATGTTTTGGCGTTTTTTACACAATAAAAAATTTTATAGAAAAAATAATTATTTTTGCATCAGTTTATTCCGCGAGCTATAACTTTTTTATTTTTTCGCTGATAATGCTGTATAGCGGCTTGTTTTTTGCGGGACAAGATGACGTTTTCAGCGGTACCATGATTATTTATATCTGACTTTTTGATCGCGTGTTATTGCACTTTTTCCAAGCGGTATAATGATACCGCTTGGAAAAAGTATAATTTACTACTTTTTTGTGTTTTTTTTTTACGGCTTTCACTGAAGGGGTTAACTAGGGTTACGCTTTTATAGATGGGATTTTTACGGATGTGGTGATACCAAACATGTGTATGTTTTTTGTTTTTTATTTTTTTTTTATTACATAAAATGTGTATTTTTTAGGGGATTTTTTTTAAATTATTTTTTAATATTTTTTTTACAATTTTTTTTAAAAAATGATTTTTTTTAACTTGTCCCTTTATGGGACTTTCACTTTTTTTACTTTTTATTGCAGTTACAATGCATTGCAATGCTCTGGCATTGCAATGCATTGCAACTATAGTGGAAGCTGCTGTGACAATGATCACAGCAGCTTTCCGTAGCTAGATGACCCGGAGGTTGTCATGACAACCCCCGGGTCATCAAGGCAGAGATCGGGCCCTGCAGGGCGCCGATCTGAGGTAGAGGGAGCTCCCGACTCTCTGCCTCCACCCCTGAGCTCTGCGATCGCGCTGGATCGCAGCAGTCAGGGGGTTAACAGCCAGGGGCGGTGGGGGCTCCGCTCCTGGCTGTCAGTGCAGGAAGCCTGGCCACTGCAGCGCCGGCTCCTGCACTGATCGCGCTGGGGAAGCTGAAATTTCAGCTTCTCCTGCGCGATCGTTGCTGTGTTTGGTCAGTCAGATTGACTGACCAAGCACAGCGCTGTAGGTGCGGGGACCGACGGCAAAGGTCCCCGCACCGCTTGCCGTGCCTGTCAGCTGTCTGTGACAGCTGTCGGCACTGATCTACCACTGCGTGTTTACACGCAGTGGTAGATCAAAGCCATGACGTGCAGAGTCCGTCCTGGTGCCGGAACTGGCACCTTGCCATGATGGACTCTGCACGTCAGTGGACATTAAGGGGTTAAAACCATAAAATTATTAGTCTTTGTCACAAATCTGTAACAAAATAATTGTGACATATTACTGCAGATATCCACATGTCGAACACAAATGCTAACACAAAAGCCTACTTATGCTATAGGGTACTGATGGTGAACCTTGTCACTCCATAGCTTAGACAAATCCAACTCACATCATGCCTCAAATGCTGCAATGTTGGAAGTGCATAATGTGGGTTGAACTTTGACAACAGCTGCAGTGCGAAGGTTAGCCTTCAGTGTTCTTGGCTTTTAAATAAAAGCATACAAGTAAATTTAATAATCCATTGTTGATTAAGGGACGTGATGTACACCTGTAATATTGTGCAAACAAATGATGTAGGACTAGTCCTCTTCAACATTACTTATATTTATTTCATTTAAAAAAATACATATTTAATTACAAATTTAACAACCCATATCATAAAGGTCCATCATGTAAAAATGAGAATCGGTAACAAAACTCATGCATTACCTTGTTAAAGTCAATAGTGCATAGTCACAATAGCTAAATATATACCTGCAAGTTTTGCTGAAACAACGACAACTGATAGAAAAGGTGAATGATATCTAGTTATCAGACTGAATAGCGACACCTGTACAATGTCGATATAATACTGTACCTTAACAAAAAGGCTGTTTGCAACCAATGTATTATATACGGATGGAAGCGCATCACACTAATAGATTTGAGTTATTTGAAATAGAATGGAGCAGCACCAATTAGAGAAAAATGTCAAGGATGAGGCAGTGAGACACGCTCAGCAGAGTACAAGCAGCAGTGGTTGAAGAACTAACTGGAGCGGGATCTGCACTCCAAAAATGAAAACCTCTGACTACAGTAAACACTGCACACAACTGTTCAGTAGCTGTGAAAGGCCCGTTTGTGTACTTCTATATTGTTTGCAACCAATGTATTGGATACGGATGGAAGCAGTCACACGAATAGATTTGAATTATTTGAAATAGAATGTAGCAGCAACAATTAGAGAAAAATGTCAAGGATGAGGCAGTGAGACACGCTCAGCAGAGTACAAGCAGCAGTGGTTGAAGAACTAACTGGAGCGTGATCTGCACTCCAAAAATGAAAACCTCTGACTACAGTAAACACTGCACACAACTGTTCAGTAGCTGTGAAAGGCCCGTTTGTGTACTTCTATATTGTTTGCAACCAATGTATTGGATACGGATGGAAGCACGTCACACTAATAGATTTGAATTATTTGAAATAGAATGTAGCAGCAACAATTAGAGAAAAATGTCAAGGATGAGGCAGTGAGACACGCTCAGCAGAGTACAAGCAGCAGTGGTTGAAGAACTAACTGGAGCGTGATCTGCACTCCAAAAATGAAAACCTCTGACTACAGTAAACACTGAACACAACTGTTCAGTAGCTGTGAAAGGCCCGTTTGTGTACTTCTATATTGTTTGCAACCAATGTATTGGATACGGATGGAAGCACGTCACACTAATAGATTTCATTTTTTTTTAATAGAATGGAGCAGCACCAATTAGAGAAAAATGTCAAGGATGAGGCAGTGAGACACGCTCAGCAGAGTACAAGCAGCAGTGGTTGAAGAACTAATGGAGCGGGATCTGCACTCCAAAAATGAAAACCTCTGACTACAGTAAACACTGCACACAACTGTTCAGTAGCTGTGAAAGGCCCGTTTGTGTACTTCTATATTGTTTGCAACCAATGTATTGGATACGGATGGAAGCACGTCACACTAATAGATTTCATTATTTTTTAATAGAATGGAGCAGCACCAATTAGAGAAAAATGTCAAGGATGAGGCAGTGACACACGCTCAGCAGAGTACAAGCAGCAGTGTGTTGTGAATGGACTTGAAATGAGTTCTGAGCAGAGGCTCCCTCTGGTGGTTACAAGCGGTACTGGACTGTCCAGTGAAGATTGTGAGGAGTGGGAATCAGGTGTTACTGACTGGTCTTATATAAGGGAGTCGCCTTCCCATCAGGGTTGCCGGTGATCAATTGTTCTGGTCTCAATCCTTGCGTCCTGTTTCCTTTGTAGCCTGCTGTGTCGAGTATGCATCTCCTGCTAACAGATAAGACATTTTCTTCTTTTTGTTTTTGTGCTTGATTTTTGCATTTTGTCCTGCACTTCTGTGGGGGCCTCCGGTTTTTTCAGTGGCTGCTGTTTTGATTTTGTTACACCAGAGAACTAATTTAGGTGGTAGAGGTCGTGTGATCTCAGGTGATTTTGAAATTAGTAGAGTTGGTGCTTTTTAGGGTTTTTTGGGATTGCAGTAAGTGCCCTTCCTATCCTTTTCTATTTAGGTAGTTTGGGCCCCAACGTTTGCTCATACTATTTTCTGTCTGTGTCAGTATTTCATCTTGTCTAACCGCCATTACATGTTTGGGGGCTTTCTATGTTCTTTGGGGATCTGCTCCGGGGCAGATAGCTTTCCTCTTTCTATCTTTAGGTGTAGTTAGTTTCTCAGGCTGTGACGAGGCGTCTAGGACCAACGTAGGAATGCTCCACGGCTGCCTCTAGTTGTGGTGGTTAGTCAGGGTACTGCAATCTCATAGTTTCCAACTTCTCTGGTGTATTGCCTTTTTTACCTGCACTCCTCAGCTACCGAAACATAACAGTATCACCGGCCTAAAAATTGAAAATTGTATGGTACTCACAGAAGGGAAAAAATATTGTGAAAGAAAAAAGGTTGTCAGAGTTGTCAGAGATATTTTTCTGTTTGTTGCATTTTTTTCCCTCTGTATCTCTGGGTGCTGGGGAGGATTTTTTTTTCTCTCAATGGAGTTTGCACAGTTGTCTGGCCGTGTGGATCAGCTTGCCACTGAGGTTCAGAGTATTGCTGCCTATCTTGCTAGGTTGCCTGTTGTGGAACCTAGGATTCCCATGCCAGATTTGTTTTTAGGGGATCGAGCTAAGTTTCAGAATTTCAAAAATAATTGTAAATTGTTTTTTGCCTTAAAAACTAAGTCCTCAGGGAACGCAGCGCAGCAGGTTCAAATTGTCATCTCTCTCCTGCGTGGCGATCCTCAGGATTGGGCTATTTCCCTGACACCTGGGGATCCTGTTTTGAGTGATGTTGATGCATTTTTTCAGGCTTTGGGGTTATTGTACGATGAGCCTAATGTCACTGATCAAGCTGAAAAATCCTTGTTGGCATTAAATCAGGGTCTTGATGACGCTGAGTTATACTGTCAGAGATTCCGTAGGTGGGCAGTCCTGACCAAGTGGAATGACGACGCTTTAGCGGCCCTTTTTCGGAAGGGTCTGTCAGATAATGTAAAGGATGTTATGGTGGGATTCTCTGTCCCCTCTGTCCCAATGATTCTATGTCATTAGTGATTCAAATTGACAGACGTTTGCGTGAGCGGAGAAGTATGCGTGGAATGGTGTTGCCTTGTGAACCTGCTTCTGAACCCATGCAGTGTGATAGAGTGGTGTCTGGGGCACAGCGTCATGAGTTTCGAAAGCGCAATGGGTTATGTTTCTACTGTGGTGATGCCTCTCATGCTATTTCAGTCTGCCCTAAGCGGGAAAGACGTTTTGCACGCTCAGTTGTCTTGGCTAGTGTTCAGACTAAGTTTTTATTAACTGTCACTCTGATATGCTCTCTGTCCTCATTTTCTGCTCAGGCTTTCGTTGATTCTGGAGGAGCTATTAACCTGATGGATTATGATTTTGCTAAACGTTGTGGGTTTCCCTTGATACCCCTACAGAAGTCTATTCCCCTACTGGGGATCGATTCTACCCTTTGGCTGAGAATAAACCTCAGTTCTCTACTCAGGTGATAATGAGGGTTGAACCTGATCATCAGGAGTGCTGCAAATTTTTGGTGCTGTATAATCTGCATGACATTATCGTGCTGGGTTTCCCTTGGTTGCAGTCTCATAATCCTGTTTTGGATTGGAAATCTGTGTCTGTAACCAGTTGGGGCTGCCAATGTGTTAATACCAACACTCCTGTTTTTTCTGCCTCCCCCAGGCTCAGGATGTTCCTGACTTTTTGATTGATTTTTCTGATGTGTTTAGCGAAAGTAAATCTGCATCCTTGCCTCCCCATAGGAGCTATGACTGCGCTATTGAATTAGTGCCTGGTAGTAAATTCCCTAAAGGTCGCCTTTTTAACTTGTCTGTACCTGAACATGACGCTATGCGGTCTTATATCAAGGAATCATTGGAGAAGGGTCATATCAGACCATCCTCTTCACCCTTAGGTGCCGGTTTTTTCTTTGTGGCCAAAAAGGATGGTTCATTAAGGCCGTGTATTGATTATCGTCTTTTGAACAATATTACTGTAAAATATCAATACCCGTTACCTTTGATTTCTGACCTGTTTTCCAGGGTGAAAAACGCTACTTGGTTTACCAAGCTTGACCTCAGGGGGGCATATAACCTTATTCGCATTAAGCACGGGGATGAATGGAAGACGGCATTCAATACCCTGAGGGGCATTTTGAGTACCTTGTGATGCCCTTTGGGCTCACTAATGCTCCTTCTGTCTTCCAGTCCTTCATGAATGACATTTTCAGGGATTTTGTGGATAAATTTCTGATTGTTTATTTGGATGATATCTTGATTTTTTCTAATGACTGGGACTCTCATGTGAAACATGTTCGAACTGTATTCCAGATTTTGAGAGAGAATGCTCTGTATGTGAAGGGATCAAAGTGTCTTTTTGGCGTACAGAGGATCTCATTTCTGGGATTCATTTTGTCCCCATCTGTTATTGAAATGGACCCGGTCAAGGTTCAGGCCATCTGTGATTGGGTCCAACCTACTTCATTAAAGGCTCTTCAAAGATTTTTGGGTTTTGCCAATTTTTATCGTAAATTTATTGGTAATTTCTCGGTTATTGTTAAACCATTGACTGATTTGACCAGAAAGGGCTCTGATGTGGTGAATTGGCCTCCTGAGGCAGTCTCTGCATTTCAGGAACTTAAGCAGAGATTCAATTCTGCTCCTGTTCTACGGCAGCCTGATGTTTATCTGCCATTTCAGGTGGAGGTTGATGCCTCTGAAATTGGGGCAGGTGCCGTTTTGTCCCAAAAAGATCCAGAGACCTCTAAAAGTAACCCTTGTGCCTTTTTCTCTCGAAAATTTTCTCCTACTGAACGTAATTATGACGTGGGTAATCGGGAGTTACTGGCCATGAAGTGGGCTTTTGAAGAGTGGAGACATTGGCTGGAGGGAGCCAAACATCAGGTGGTGGTCCTTACGGACCATAAGAATCTGGTTTATCTGGAATCTGCCAAGCGACTCAATCCTAGACAGGCCAGGTGGGCCTTGTTTTTCACACGTTTTAATTTTGTGGTTTCCTTTCTTCCTGGCACTAAGAATGTTAAGGCGGATGCCCTCTCGAGGAGTTTCCTTGCGGACTCTCCTGAGTTATCTGATCCTTCTGTTATTTTGAAAGAGGGTGTAGTTCTTTCCGCCATCTCACCCAATTTGAGACTTGCTCTGGAGGGGTGTCAGGAGGATAGGCCCGAGCGCTGCCCTGTTGGAAAATTGTTTGTCCCGGACCAGTGGAAAAAGAGTGTGATGTCTGAGATTCATTGTTCCGCGTTGGCTGGGCATCCCGGAATTTTTGGTACCAGAGACTTGGTTAGTCGGTCCTTTTGGTGGCCTACCTTGTCTCGTGATGTCAGGGAATTTGTGCAGTCCTGCGGGACTTGCTCTCGCTCCAAGCCTTGCTCTCGCTCTAGTGGTTTGTTGATGCCATTGCCTGTGCCCAAGAGACCATGGACCCATATCTCTATGGATTTCATTTCCGACCTCCCTGTTTCTCAGAGAATGACCGTCATCTGGGTGATTTGTGATAGGTTTTCCAAGATGATACATCTTGTGTCATTACCTAAGTTGCCTTCCTCCTCTGAATTGGTGCCTTTGTTCCTTCAGCAGGTGGTTCGTTTACACGGCATTCCTGAGAACATTGTGTCTGACAGAGGACTCCAGTTTGTTTCCAGATTTTGGAGGACCTTTTGTTCTAAACTTGGTGTTCAATTGTCTTTCTCCTCGGCGTTTCATCCTCAGACCAATGGTCAAACTGAGAGAACAAACCAGACATTGGAGACTTATCTAAGATGCTTTGTGTCTGCTGATCAGGATGACTGGGTCTCTTTTTTGCCTTTGGCTGAGTTTGCTCTTAATAATAGGGCTAGCTCTGCCACTTTGATGTCTCCATTTTTCTGTAATTCTGGGTTTCACCCTCGATTTTCTTCAGGACAGACGGAGGCTTCTGTCTGTCCAGGTGTTGACTCTGTTGTGGAGCGTATGCAACAGATTTGGGACCAGGTAGTGGAGAGGTTGTCCCTCTCTCAGGAGAGGGCCCAGCGGTTTGCTAACCGGCATAGGACTGATGGTCTCGGTTTAAAGTGGGGGACTTGGTCTGGTTGTCCTCAAGAAATATTCCTATGAGAGTGGCATCTCCTAAATTTAAGCCTAGGTTCATTGGACCTTATAAGATCATGGAGATTCTTAATCCTGTTTCTTTTCGTTTGCTTCTTCCAGGGACATTTAAGATCCATAACGTGTTCCACAAGTCCTTGTTGAAGAGGTTTGTTGAGCCAGTGGTTCCTACTGCTTTGCCTCCTGACCCTGTTCTGGTTGAGGGCAATATGGAGTTTGTGGTTGAGAAAATATTGAATTCTCGTTTTTCTAGACGGAAACTCCAGTATTTGGTTAAGTGGAGAGGTTATGGTCAGGAAGACAATTCTTGGGTGTTTGCTTCGGACATCCATGCTAGGAGACTTATCCGTGCGTATCATAGAACTCATCCTGACCGACCCGGTTGCTCAAGTGAGGGTTCGGTGACCCCTCCTCAAGGGGGGTACTGTTGTGAATGGACTTGAAATGAGTTCTGAGCAGAGGCTCCCTCTGGTGGTTACAAGCGGTACTGAACTGTCCAGTGAAGATTGTGAGGAGTGGGAATCAGGTGTTACTGACTGGTCTTATATAAGGGAGTCGCCTTCCCATCAGGGTTGCCGGTGATCAATTGTTCTGGTCTCAATCCTTGAGTCCTGTTTCCTTTGTAGCCTGCTGTGTCGAGTCTGCATCTCCTGCTAACAGATAAGACATTTTCTTCTTTTTGTTTTGTGCTTGATTTTTGCATTTTGTCCTGCACTTCTGTGGGGGCCTTTAGGGTCCCCTCTGGGGGCTTTTGCCCTCTCAGTTTAGTTCAGCCACTGATGTTTGTACTTTTGCTTTTTCCAGTTTTTTCAGTGGCTGCTGTTTTGATTTTGTTACACCAGAGAACTAATTTAGGTGGTAGAGGTCGTGTGATCTCAGGTGATTTTGAAATTAGTAGAGTTGGTGCTTTTCAGGGTTTTTTTGGGATTGCAGTAAGTGCCCTTCCTATCCTTTTCTATTTAGGTAGTTTGGGCCCCAACGTTTGCTCATACTATTTTCTGTCTGTGTCAATTTCTCTAACCGCCATTACATGTTTGGGGGCTTTCTATGTTCTTTGGAGATCTGCTCCGGGGCAGATAGCTTTCCTCTTTCTATCTTTAGGTGTAGTTAGTTTCTCAGGCTGTGACGAGGCGTCTAGGACCAACGTAGGAACGCTCCACGGCTGCCTCTAGTTGTGGTGGTTAGTCAGGGTACTGCAATCTCATAGTTTCCAACTTCTCTGGTGTATTGCCTTTTTTACCTGCACTCCTCAGCTACCGAAACATAACAGCAGTGGTTCAAGAACTAACTGGAGCGTGATCTGCACTCAAAAAAAAATAAAAACCTCACAGACTACTAGAGTGAACACTGCACACAACTCTTCACTATCTCTGAAAGGCTCCTTTGTGTACTTGTATAGTGTTTGCAACCAATGTATTGGATACGGATGGAAGCACGTCACACTAATAGATTTGATTTTTTTTAAATAGAATGGAGCAGCACCAATTAGAGAAAAATGTCAAGGATGAGGCAGTGAGACACGCTCAGCAGAGTACAAGCAGCAGTGGTTGAAGAACTAACTGGAGCGTGATCTGCACTCAAAAAAAAAAAAAACCTCACAGACTAGAGTGAACACTGCACACAACTGTTCACTATCTCTGAAAGGCTCCTTTCTGTACTTCTATAGTGTTTGCAACCAATGTATTTATACGGATGGAAGCGCGTCACACTATAATTTCTACTGAATGGAGCAGCAAGAATTACACTAAAGAAAAAAAAAAGAGTCTGTGAGTGACACGTGCAGATGCCTACAAACAGCGTTGGATGCAGAGCAAACTGCAGCGTCACCTGCACTCTCCACACACACACCTTGCACAGAGCTGTTAAAACAACACTGCAAGGCATAAAGGAAGCTTTACACAGCGGTTGGTAAACTAGCCTGCCTAAAGCACAGTACACAAAATCGCAATCTCTAACTGTCCCTCAGAGTCAGCAGAGCAGCGTTCTGTCCCTAACTGAATTCACAGCACAGTGACGCTAAAATGGCGGCGGCGCCTTTTATAGTGCATTCTGACATCATTTCAGCATCCAATCACAGCCATGCCATTAGTTAACATGACCGCAGCATTACAGGATGTGCCCACACTTCTTAGGATTCCTCATTGGCTGACTAAAATCACATTGCCTCTCAAAGAATTATGGGAACTTCCGATTCCGGTATACGATATATGGAAAATATCGGAACTAAGTATCGGAATTCCGATACAGCGAATATCGGCCGATACCCGATACTTGCGGTATCGGAATGCTCAACTCTACCCACGTCATAATTACGTTCAGTTGGAGAAAATTTTCAAGAGAAAAAGGCACAAGGGTTACTTTTAGAGGTCTCTGGATCTTTTTGGGACAAAACAGCACCTGCCCCAATTTCAGAGGCATCAACGTCCACCTGAAATGGCAGAGAAACATCAGGCTGCCGTAGAACAGGAGCAGAAGTGAATCTCTGCTTAAGTTCCTGAAACGCAGAGACTGCCTCAGGAGGCCAATTCACCACATCAGAACCCTTTTTGGTCAAATCAGTCAATGGTTTAACAATAACAGAGAAATTACCAATAAATTTACGATAAAAATTGGCAAAACCCAAGAATCTTTGAAGAGCCTTTAATGAAGTAGGTTGGACCCAATCACAGATGGCCTGAACCTTGACTGGGTCCATTTCAATAACAGATGGGGACAAAATGAATCCCAGAAATGAGATCCTCTGTACACCAAAAAGACACTTTGATCCCTTCACATACAGAGCATTCTCTCTCAAAATCTGGAACACAGTCCGAACATGTTTCACATGAGAGTCCCAGTCATTGGAAAAAATCAAGATATCATCCAAATAAACAATCAGAAATTTATCCACAAAATCCCTGAAAATGTAATTCATGAAGGACTGGAAGACAGAAGGAGCATTAGTGAGCCCAAAGGGCATCACTAGGTGCTCAAAATGCCCCTCTGGGGTATTAAATGCCATCTTCCATTCATCCCCGTGCTTAATGCGAATAAGGTTATATGCCCCCCTGTGGTCAAGCTTGGTAAACCAAGTAGCACTTTTTACCCTGGAAAACAGGTCAGAAATCAAGGGTAACGGATATTGATAATTCACAGTGATATTGTTCAAGAGACGATAATCAATACACGGCCTTAATGAACCATCCTTTTTGGCCACAAAGAAAAAACCGGCACCCAAGGGTGAAGAGGATGGTCTGATATGACCCTTCTCCAATGACTCCTTGATATAGACCGCATAGCGTCATGTTCAGGTACAGACAAGTTAAAAAGGCGACCTTTAGGGAGTTTACTACCAGGCACTAATTCAATAGCGCAGTCATAGCTCCTATGGGGGGCAAGGATGCAGATTTACTTTCGCTAAACACATCAGAAAAATCAGTCAAAAAGTCAGGAACATCCTGAGCCTGGGGGAGGCAGAAAAAACAGGAGTGTTGGTATTAACACATTGGCAGCCCCAACTGGTTACAGACACAGATTTACAATCCAAAACAGGATTATGAGACTGTAACCAAGGGAAACCCAGTACAATAACGTCATGCAGATTATACAGCACCAAAAATTTGCAACTCTCCTGATGATCATGTTCAACCCTCATTATCACCTGAGTAGAGAACTGAGGTTTATTCTCAGCCAAAGGGGTAGAATCGATCCCCAGTAGGGGAATAGACTTCCGTAGGGGTATCAAGGGAAACCCACAACGTTTAGCAAAATCAAAATCCATCAGGTTAATAGCTGCTCCCGAATCAACAAAAGCCTGAGCAGAAAATGTGGACAGGGAGCAAATCAGGGTAACAGTCAACAAAAATTTAGTCTGAACACTACCCAAGACAACTGAACGTGCAAAACGTCTTCCCCGCTTAGGGCAGACTGAAATAGCATGAGAGGCATCACCACAGTAGAAACATAACCCATTGCGTTTACGAAACTCATGACACTGTGCCCCAGAAGCCACTCTATCACACTGCATGGGTTCAGAAGCTGGTTCACAAGGCAACACTGTTCCACGCATACCTCTACGCTCACGCAAACGTCTGTCAATTTGAATCGCTAATGACATAGAATCATTGAGACCAGAGGGGACAGGGAATCCCACTGTAGCGCCCGCGTCCCTGCCTGCTGCCAGACAGGGACGTCGCTCTCCTCACCTGCGCTCAGCGTCCTCAGTGCTCTCAGCCTCCTCTGCGCCTCTGGCATCCTCGGCGTCCTCCTTCCGTCCTGCTGGTCCCGCGCGCTCCTTCCCTGCTGCTGGCCTTAGGGCGCGCGCCCGCACCCTCCCCCGCTCTTAAAGGAGCCGCGCGCATTTTCCAAATCAGTCTCCAGCCAATGCTGGTGGACTCCACCCTATATTAAGGGCTTCCTCCTTAATGGAGGTGCCCGAGCAATGTTGTTTCTGTGCAGTCTAACTCTGCTTCAGCCATCAGCTCCTGTTTCCAGTTGCCTGCCTGTTACCTGTCTGTTTGCCTGTCGGCCATCTGACTGCAGCTCTATCCAGAGGTTCGGACATCTTCAGCAGAGATCCCCGGCTGTTGCCTGCTCACCTGGGAGCGATCATCTGCCATCCGACTGCAGCTCTATCCAGAGGTTCGGACATCATCTGCGGAGATCCCCGGCTATTGCAGAGACTCTTGCCTGCTCACCTGGGAGCGATCATCTGCCATCCGACTGCAGCTCTATCTAGAGGTTCGGACATCATCAGCAGAGATCCCCGGCTATTCCAGAGACTCTTGCCTGCTCACCTGGGAGCGATCATCTGCCATCCGACTGCAGCCTACCAGAGGCTCCACCAGCTCAGGTCGTATATGCCTGTTTGTCTAGAGACTGCCCTGGTCACTTGCCGTGACAACCTGCCTGCCCACAGACTACCCTGGTCACTTGCCGTGACAAACCTGCCTGCCCAGAGACTGCCCTGGTCACTTGCCGTGACAACCTGCCTGTCCAGAGACTGCCCTGGTCACTTGCCGTGACAACCTGCCTGTCCAGAGACTGCCCTGGTCACTTGCCGTGACAACCTGCCTGTCCAGAGACTGCCCTGGTCACTTGCCGTGACAAACCTGCCTGCCCAGAGACTGCCCTGGTCACTTGCCGTGACAACTGCCTGTCCAGAGACTGCCCTGGTCACTTGCCGTGACAACCTGCCTGTCCAGAGACTGCCCAGGTCACTTGCCGTAACAACCTGCCTGTCCAGAGACTGCCCAGGTCACTTGCCGTGACAACCTGCCTGTCCAGAGACTTCCTTGGTCACTTGCTGTGACAACCTGCCTGTCCAGAGACTGCCTGGCTAATTGCCGTGATTCCCTGTCCTATTCCCGGATGCCACCCGCTCTCTTACAAGTAAATTGTCTTGTATAATAAAGCTTAGTGGTTCCACCAACCAGACCCGTTTCCGTCAGTGGTTCCACCCACCAGACCCGTTACAGTTTGCTCGGGCCCTGGAACCCGGTGGCACCCAAACCCCTTCACTTCCGGAACTGTGTCATGAGCTGTCTCGCCAGAGGTCTCAACAGGAGGCTATCCTGGGTCACCTGCGGAACGTCAATTCCCGCTTGGACACTCTGAATCCATCACCAGCAACCACCGCTGGAGCCATGACTCATAATCCGGCAGTCCCGCTGACTCACAATTCCGTGGTTTCCATTCCCGGTCCCCGACTTTCAGCTCCTCCTAGGTATGGAGGCGACCCTGTTATGGCTCGGGGTTTCATTAACCAGTGCACCCTGCATTTCGAACTCCTGGCACACCAGTTTAATTCTGACCGGGCCAAAATTGCCTTCATCATGTCCCATCTCACCGGAGAGGCTCTGGCCTGGCTTAATCCTCTTGGGAGAGAGAGATCCTCTGGTGTCAGACCTGCCTGCTTTTCTCTCGGCCTTCCGGAGGGTATTCGACGAACCTGGACGGAAGACCTCCTCTGCATCATCTCTGTTGCGTCTCCGTCAGAGAAGTCTCACCGTTGGTCAATATGCCATACGGTTCCGTACTCTAGCCTCAGAACTGGCTTGGGACAATGAAGCTCTAATTTCGGTCTTCTGGGAGGGTCTGTCCGGCCGTATTAAAGACGACCTTGCCGGTCGGGACATTCCAACCTCGCTTGATGATTTAATAAATCTTGCCAATCGAATTGATCTACGGTTCCAGGAACGAGCCAAAGAGGTCACCCGTGAAAAAAAGTTTCCTCATTTAACCCCTTCCGTTTCTCCCCAGGTGCACACTGCTGAGCCTATGCAGGTCGACCAGACCAAGATGGTCAAAGCCCGTCAGGACTCACGCCGTGCCGAGAAAAGTTGCTTCTACTGCGGCAGTAAGGAGCACTGGATCCGAACCTGTCCGGAGAAGTCGGGAAACGCCTGTGTCTAGGTTCGCTCGGAGAGGTCAATCTAGACAAAAATAAATCCTCTTCTTCTCTGCTGCTCTCGGTCTCAATTCTTCTCGGTAAGAACCGTTACTTCGAGATGGCCCAACTTGATTCTGGAGCAGCTGGGAATCTCGTGTCACAGGCTCAGTAGAGAAGTATCGCATTCCCACCAAACCTCTTGTTGAACCAGTATCTGTTGCTGCTGTGGATGGGGGTCTCCTACCTCGTTCCCATCCGACTTATCACCGAAGCCATAACCCTGCAGGTGGGAATGTTGCATTCTGAGAGCATCTCATTTCATGTTTTACCTGGACTCTCTCATGCTTTCTTACTAGGTCTGCCTTGGCTCCAAAAGCATGCACCTGTGCTTGACTGGCAGAATGGAGAGATTCTTCGCTGGGGACAGGACTGTCATAAAACGTGTCTGGTGCCTGTTCATCCAGTCTGTCCTTCTCCTACTCCTGCTAATCTACCAGGACTCCGATTCCATATTGGTCATTTGCTGATGTCTTCAATAAAAAAGGAAGCAGAGACATTACCCCCGCATAGACCATATGATTGCCCGATCGACCTGCTACCCGGTACCCACGCCTCCCCGTGGGCGTATTTACCTGTTGTCCGCTGCTGAGACCAGGTCGATGTCCGAATATATCGAGGAGAACTTAGCAAAAGGATTCATCTGGAAATCTACCTCCCCAGCGGGAGCAGGTTTCTTCTTCGTAAAAAAGAAGGACGGATCTCTCCGTCCCTGTATTGACTACAGAGGCCTAAATTTGATCACGGTGAAGAATAAGTACCCTCTTCCGCTCATTCCAGAATTGTTTTTATCGTCTTAGAGGGGCTAGAGTCTTCACCAAACTAGATCTTCGTGGAGCATACAACCTGGTTCGTATCCGTCGAGGAGATGAATGGAAGACGGCATTCAACACCCGGGACGGCCACTACGAGTACTTGGTGATGCCCTTTGGTCTCTGTAATGCTCCAGCAGTCTTTCAGGAGTTGGTCAATGACATCTTCCGGGACCTCCTCTACTCCTGCGTTGTGGTGTACCTTGACGACATCTTGGTCTTCTCTCCGGATCTTCAGTCTCACCGGAGGGATGTTCGTCAGGTTCTGCTCAGGCTCAGGCAGAATCACCTCTTCGCCAAATATGAGAAGTGCCTCTTTGAGCAGACATCGCTTCCGTTTTTGGGCTACATCATTTCTCAGACAGGCCTACGAATGGATCCGGAGAAATTGTCTGCCATCGAGAAGTGGCCCCGACCGGAGGGGTTGAAGGCCATTCAGCGGTTTCCTGGATTTGCCAACTATTACCGTCTCTTCATACCGCACTTCTCTTCCAGGACTGCTCCAATCTCCGCGCTCACCCGCAAGGATGCTAACCCCAAACAGTGGACGCCCGAAGCAGAGGAGGCCTTCCTTTCTCTAAAACAGGCCTTCTCTTCCGCTCCAGTGCTGCATCGCCCGGATGGCAACAAGCAGTTCTTCCTGGAGGTGGACGCTTCCTCTGCTGGAGCCGGAGCGGTACTTACCCAAAAAGCTTCATCCGGAGGATGGTATCCTGCGGTTTCTTCTCCAAAACTCTTCTCCTCCTCCGAGCGCAATTACTCCATAGGAGACCGAGAGTTATTGGCCATCAAGTTGGCATTGGAGGAGTGGCGTTACTACTCGAAGGGGCTCTTCATCCGGTAATCATTTACACGGACCACAAGAATCTGGCATACCTCCAGCATGCCCGAGACTTAACCCTCGCCAAGCCCGGTGGTCCTTGTTTTTTGCCCGCTTCGATTTTCTTTTGCATTTTCGCCCAGCTGACAAAAACATCAAGGCGGATGCCTTGTCTCGGTCTTTCCTGGTGTCGGATCTCGAGGAGGAACCTAAGCATATCATCGATCCCGCCAGAGTGATGCAGGTGGCTCCCGTGAGTTTAAATCGTCTCCCTCCTGGTAAGACGTTCGTATCAGAAACTGATCGGAAGAGATTCCTACATTGGGGTCATTCATCTAAACTCGCTGCCACGCTGGTCAAAAAAAGACCCTCCAACTCATTACCCGGCATTATTGGTGGCCTACCCTACACAAAGACGTAATAGACTTTGTTTCTTCTGCCTGTGTTTCCTGTGCCCGCAACAAAGTTCCGAGACACCTGCCTACCGGCCGTCTTCTTCCGCTTCCTGTACCCGCTGCCCCCTGGCAGCATATTGCCATGGACTTCATTACTGATCTTCCCGTCTCTGCTGGTTGTACAGTCATTTGGGTGGTCACTGACCGCTTTTCCAAGATGGCTCACTTCATTCCTCTGCCAGGTCTTCCGTCTGCACCCGAGTTGGCTAAAGACTTTATCCGCCACATCTTCCGTCTTCATGGTCTGCCTCGTCACATTGTGTCGGATCGTGGGGTTCAGTTCACCTCACGTTTCTGGAGAGCCACTTGTAAGTTGCTAGACGTCACCCTGGATTTTTCCTCCGCTTACCACCCACAGTCCAATGGACAAGTTGAACGAATGAATCAGAATTTGACCATTATCTTCGACACTTCGTTAATGCCCACCATTCTGACTGGGTGGAGCTCCTGCCTTGGCCGAATTCTCCTACATAAATCATGAGAGCGAATCTTCCACCAAGTCTCCGTTTTTTGTAGTCTTCGGTCAGCACCCTCGATCCCTGTCCTGTTTCCATCTCTGTGGACAATCCAGCTGCGGAATCTCTGGTTAGAGAATTCTCCTCCATCTGGGAGAGTACCCGGTCCGCACTCATTCAGTCATCCGAGCGCATAGAAAAGACATGCTGACAAAAAACGTCTGGATCCTCCTCAATTCCGTCCTGGGGACAAAGTCTGGCTTTCGTCCAAATATGTTCGACTCAAATTCCGTCCTACAAGTTAGGTCCTCGGTTCATCGGTCCTTTTGAGATCATCAGTCAGATCAACCCGGTGTCCTATAAATTGAAACTCCCGGCCAATTTGCGAATTCCTAATTCTTTTCATGTATCTCTCCTCAAACCTGTGGTTCTTAACTCTTTTTTTAAGTCTACAGGTACACCTCCTGCTCCAGTGTCTGCTGATGATGAATTTGAGGTAGAGAACATTCTGGCCACAAAAAGGGTAGGAAAAAAACTTATTTTTGGTGGATTGGAAGGGGTTTGGTCCTGAGGAGAGAACCTTGGAACCTCGGGAGAACATCCATGCCCCTCTCATCCTAGCTAAATTTTTTTTCTGGCCTAAAGAGGGGGGGCCTAGAGGGGGGGGTACTGTAGCGCCCGCGTCCCTGCCTGCTGCCAGACAGGGACGTTGCTCTCCTCCCTGCCTCAGCGTCCTCAGTGCTCTCAGCCTCCTCTGCGCCTCTGGCATCCTCGGCGTCCTCCTTCCGTCCTGCTGTCCCGCGCGCTCCTTCCCTGCTGCTGGCCTTAGGGCGCGCGCCCGCACCCTCCCCCGCTCTTAAAGGAGCCGCGCGCATTTTCCAAATCAGTCTCCAGCCAATGCTGGTGGACTCCACCCCATATTAAGGGCTTCCTCCTTAATGGAGGTGCCCGAGCAATGTTGTTTCTGTGCAGTCTAACTCTGCTTCAGTCATCAGCTCCTGTTTCCAGTTGCCTGCCTGTTACCTGTCTGTTTGCCTGTCGGCCATCTGACTGCAGCTCTATCCAGAGGTTCGGACATCTTCAGCAGAGATCCCCGGCTGTTGCCTGCTCACCTGGGAGCGATCATCTGCCATCCGACTGCAGCTTCTATCCAGAGGTTCGGACATCATCTGCGGAGATCCCCGGCTATTGCAGAGACTCTTGCCTGCTCACCTGGGAGCGATCATCTGCCATCCGACTGCAGCTCTATCTAGAGGTTCGGACATCATCAGCAGAGATCCCGGCTATTCCAGAGACTCTTGCCTGCTCACCTGGGAGCGATCATCGCCATCCGACTGCAGCCTACCAGGAGGCTCCACCAGCTCAGGTCGTATATGCCTGTTTGTCTAGAGACTGCCCTGGTCACTGCCGTGACAACCTGCCTGCCCAGAGACCTACCCTGGTCACTGCCGTGACAAACTGCCTGCCCAGAGACTGCCCTGGTCACTTGCCGTGACAACCTGCCTGTCAGAGACTGCCCTGGTCACTTGCCGTGACAACCTGCCTGTCCAGAGACTGCCCTGGTCACTTGCCGTGACAACCTGCCTGTCCAGAGACTGCCCTGGTCACTTGCCGTGACAAACCTGCCTGCCCAGAGACTGCCCTGGTCACTTGCCGTGACAACCTGCCTGTCCAGAGACTGCCCTGGTCACTTGCCGTGACAACCTGCCTGTCAGAGACTGCCCAGGTCACTTGCCGTAACAACCTGTCGTCCAGAGACTGCCCAGGTCACTTGCCGTGACAACCTGCCTGTCCAGAGACTTCCTTGGTCACTTGCTGTGACAACCTGCTGTCCAGAGACTGCCTGGCTAATTGCCGTGATTCCCTGTCCTATTCCCGGATGCCACCCGCTCTCTTACAAGTAAATTGTCTTGTATAATAAAGCTTAGTGGTTTCCACCAACCAGACCCGTTTCCGTCAGTGGTTCCACCCACCAGACCTTACACTCACCATAACATCCTTTACATTCTCTGACAGACCCTTCTGAAAAAGGGCTGCCAAAGCATCGTCATTCCATTTGGTCAGGACTGCCCACCTCGGAATCTCTGACAGTATAATCAGCGTCCTCAAGCCCCTGATTTAATGCCAACAAGGCTTTTTCAGCTTGATCAGTGACATTAGGCTCATCGTACAATAACCCCAGAGCCTGAAAAAATGCATCAACATTACTCAAAACAGGATCCCCAGGTGTCAGAGAAAAAGCCCAATCTGAGGATCGCCGCGCAGGAGAGATAGACAATTTGAACCTGCTGTGCTGCGTTCCTGAGGACTTAGATTTCATGGCAAAAAACAATTTACAGTTATTTTTGAAATTCAGAAATTTAGCTCGATCCCCTAAAAACAAATTCCGGCATGGGAATCCTAGGTTCCACAACAGGCAACCCTGCAAGATAGGTAGCAATACTCCGAACTTCAGTGGCAGCTGATCCACATGGCCAGACAACTGTGCAAACTCCATTGAGAGAAAAAAAAATCCTCCTCAGCATTCAGAGAAACAGAGGGAAAAAAAAAAATATCTCTGACAACTCTAACAATCTTTTTCTTTAACACTATTTTTCCCTTCTGTGAGTACCATACAAATATCAGTTTTTGGGCCGGTGATACTGTTATGATTTGGTAGCTGAGGAGAGCAGCAAAAAGGAAATACACCAGAGAGGTTGGAATCTATGGGATTGCAGTACCCTGACTAACCACCACAACCAAAGGCAGCTGTGGAGCGTACCCACGTTGGTCCCAGACGCCTCGTCACAGCCCGAGAAGCCAACTACACCCAAAGACAGAAAGAGGAAAACTATCTGCCCCGGAGCAGATCCCCAAAGAACATAGAAAGCCACCAAACATGTAATGGCGGTTAGACAAGAGGAAAATACAGACACAGACAGAAAATAGTATGAGCAAATGTTGGGGCCCAAACTTCCTAAACAGAAAAGGACAGGAAGGACACCCACTGCAATCCCAAAAAACCCCGAAAAGTACCAACTCTACTAATTACAAAAACACCTGAGATCACATGACCTCTACCACCTAAATTAGTTCTCTGGTGTAACAAAACTAAACAGCAGCCACTGAAAAAAATGGAAAAGGCAAATGAACAAACAACAGTGGCTGAACTAAACTGAGAGGAGCACAAGCCCCCGGAGGGACCCGGCAGACCCCCACAGAAGTGCAGGACAAAATGCAAAAAGCAAGCACAAAAAAACTAAAAGAAGAAAATGTCTTATCTGTAGCAGAAGATGCAGGCACGAAACAGCAAGCTACAAAGTGAACAGGAATCAAAGATGAGACCAGAACAATTGATCACCGGAAACCCTGATTGGGAGGGAACCTCCCTTATATAAGACCAGTCAGTAACACCTGATCGCCAATCTTCACAATCTTCATTGGATAGTTCAGTACTGTTTGTAACCACCAGAGGGAGCTTCTGCTCAGAATTCATTTCTAGCATATTCACAACACAATACCCTGTGAAATAATTTGGAAGTCACTTGGTCAACCGTGAAGGGTCACTTCAGATCCTCCCTCAACAGTTGGCGCCCAACGTGGGGCCCCCATATAGGGATGCTCTTCCCCCGGAGGACAACAAGACAAAGGACCCTCGGACCGGACACAGACACTGGAAAATTAGGACTGATCACCCCCCACAACCACGGTAAGTTGACAGTTATACTGTTCAGACTGACCGTTGGTGTGGTTTTCCTGTGTTTTGTTGCTGGAAAGAGGATCTGAGTTTGTCCCCGATGGTGGGATTGATTCTGGGTGGAATCATATAGAGGTTTTGTTCCGTTGGGGGTCCAGTGTTCGAACCGTACCTAATAAGGACGGACACCCCGGATTGACCAGTGATTTGTAACTCTCTTTTTAGTCAAAATATCTGAAATCCTGATCACTGTTAGAATCAGGCACGTTGAAGTGATCGAAGATTGGTTAGGATGCGTAACTCAGGTTATATAGATATATATAACCAGAGGTGTCGGAGGAATAGTCTAAGAGCCCTCCTCCTTTCACTGAGTATCGTGTTGTGGGGCCATCCTGTGGGGGATAGATAGGCCCGGTGCGACAGACTATACGGCCGCTCTAGGGCTGGGGACAATTTAAGTAAGGATATTTAATTAAAGAAAAGTTTGGATTTGTGTGATGGATTGGGTACTGTCAGTCTTATGGTTCAGAGACGAAAAAAAAAAAAAAATCTGTGAGAAAATGCAAAGGAATTCTTCAGGACGGGAGGATGAAGCCTAAAGCTATGAGACGAAGGTGTTTTGAAAGAAAGGCACGTTGATATGAGGTAGAAAACAGAAAGTGAATTCTGATTGATTGTGTTATGGTTAAAAGAAAAAAGGAAAGCTGTCTATTACTATAACAGAGATGAGTGTTTTGTGGAAGGAACTGAGAAAGTGACTGAAAGTACCAGAAAGACAAATAATTAAAAAGATTTGGAATAAAAGGGTCTCTTGCTAGATAATTTAAGATCTTTTCCCAGGAAATTAAGTCTCTCCTTCCGATTTGTAAGCTCTGTGCCCCTCACCCCAGGGCACCAATATATCCGAGTTGCCAAAAGCCAGTGCCCCCCCTATCCTATGATCCTGTTTGGTGGATTTGTGATGTATGCGGAGTTACTAATCCTCAGTGGAGAGAGACCTGTTTTCAGTGTCGTAGTCTCAACTTTTCCCTTGGTAAACGCTGACGGCACTTATTATTAACTATTGCCAGCACCAGTCCTGCTCTAGTATTGCTAGCAGTTATGAGCATGCTCCCTTTTCTACTTTATTCACCCGTCAGAGACAGGATACACAGAGGAAAGAGAAGATTTTCAGGAAATATATTCCAATGTTATTCCTGGACCCCAACATCATGATGTGCTCTTTAGGATAGGGGCAGGGGATCTTACGAAGC
>JARQOD010010835.1:0-25789 GCA_033576555.1 Oophaga sylvatica
TTCATAAATGCACTATTTAGATAACAGCAATCCAAAGGCACACTCCACAGTTCTTCGTGCCCTTGTCAGTCGGTAGTTGTAAATCCTTTTGGTGTGATTCAAGTCCCGACTTGAGTACGATTTTATGAGGTTGGCACACTTTTGATATGCCTCTTCCCCAACCAAAACAAACGGCATTGGCGGTCCTTCAGTGTTCGGAAGAGGTCGTGGCTGTGGAAAATTGAAATTATTCCCATACAAACGTTGGCAGAACGTCACATAAAGGAGCTGTCTCGAACAATCCCAGAAAGGGTGGATTTGAAAATGTAGAGATGATAAGGTCTCTCCAGTAGCCAGGAATCTGCGGAATAGAAATTGTGAAAAAAAAAACATTACATGGCTTTTCAAACAATAATACTAATGACAGTTGTTTCATTTTCAATATTACGTACCTCAGGGTCACCAACAGACGTTTCTCAGAAGGAATTGCTCGACGAAGCTGTGTGGCCTGCCTGGTGATGGATCCTCAGACACGTTGCAGCAAGTCATCGAAGCTCTGTTCCGACATTCTCGAAAAACTTTTCCGGGTTTTCACGCAGCTCAGTATACAATGAGTGGTAGGCTCTACGGATTTCACAATCCATTTTTGGATCTGTGGTAGACCTGACTTTTATATAAAAAAAAATTTTCTTTCAGGCCATTAGGGGTTAATGTCTGTTTTTCCCCCCGGTGACCTGCTGGTGTAATTGCATTACTGCAGTGTTGCTGGGTCAGCTGATGTAGGTGGTGACCACTCCCACCATCCTTTATAGTGTCACCTGATGCATCAGCAGACTGTTAGTGATATAGGTCCTTTTAGAGACCAACCAAGCTGGAGTCAGGAGCTTTCTGGTGCTGCAGCTGTATACTGTGATCTGGTGCCTTACACTGCTGTGCAGTACATTGCAGCAGAGAAAGCTAAGTTTTGTTTTTTTAGTTGCCTTGTCCCCTAGGTGTCTGTCTTTTCTTTCCTTTTTTATATTGGTGCAGTTCACTTTATTCCCTGTCTCACCTCCTGGGGTGGGGGTTGGGGGTTTAACTCAGAGCTAAACAGGAGATAGGGAGAGCTCAGTGACTTGGGCTTCACTACATTTAAGAGTACCCACAAGTTAAGGAAAGACAGGGCACCCCCTTAGCCTGAGGAGCAGTTCAGGGGCCCAGGTTCCTCATCCTCATTTTTCCCACTACTGCCCGTGACATTATCACCAACCGACACATTATTTCTGGTGAGCCATGGCCCAAATGCTGCTTCAGAACCTCACCGATGAGCTTAAGGTGCTGCGGAGTGAGATGGTGCAGCAGTTGCAGCAGTTGGTGGGGTTCTGGGCATCGGCTCAGGTACAGGCTCAACCAGAACCTAAGATATCTCTCCCTGACAGGTTTTCTGGAGGGAGAGATAAATTTCTGTTTTTTCAAGAGGCCTGTAAACTATACTTCAGGCTCCGTCCCCGTTTATCAGGGAGTGAGGAACAGCGTGTGGGGATTATTGTCTCCCTTCTCAAGGGTGATCCCCTTCCTGGGCCTTCTCTCTGCCGACCAATTCACCATCTATACAGTCGGTGGACGGATTTTTTGTGGCTCTGACGCTGGTGTATGGAGATCCTGATGGCGTCTCCCTGGCGGAATCCCGACTCCGTAAAATCAAGCAGGGGGGCCGGCTGGCTGAGGAGTATTGCTCAGAGTTCAGGAGGTGGGCCACTGACACAGTGGAATGACCCTGCCCTTAGGAGTCATTTTGTGCAGGATCTGTCCCCAAGGTTGCAGGATACTCTGGTGCAGTATGCTGCCCCCAAGTCATTGGAGGTCGCCATGTCCCTTGCCATCCAGGTGGCTAGATGCTTGAGGGATAGGCATACACAAAATGTGCCCCCTGTAGTCTTTGCTAGGGAGGAGGACACACCTGAGCAGTTGGACGAACCCATGCAGGTGGGAGGAGTTGATTCTCAAACGGGGTTACTTGCAGTTCACCGTGGTGTGGGGGCATGTTTTTACTGTGGGCAGACTGGTCATTTCATCGGGGTCTGCCCAGCTCGCGCAAAAATACCTGTGCCATCTAAGAAGCCGCGTCCCTCACAGGCAAAACCCAGCATGCTTATTGGCTGCGTAAGAGGCATCAAAGATGCAGGGCGGGGAGTTGAGTTGTACATCAAGCACTGTCCATTGTTCGCCAAGTAACGAGCACATCCGAGCATCGTGATAAATTCCATCTCTTTGCACGTTACATTTAATTACCTTTTTTTCAAGCTGAATAGCTTTTTTAGATTTCCTTTGATTTTAAGTTTTTAACAAGCAGCAAAAATACAAATGCTTGCATGAAGAATATATGTTATCTTTTTTTCAGAGCGTTTTTAGGAGCACAGGAACAGAGGTTTGCAAAGTTTATGGCATCTACAATTCCCTTGACCTTCCCTTTATCTCATGAGCATCAGAAAATTTAAGAAAATTAGTGAAATAATGCTGCTATGTGCGTCACCTTGATTAATTAATGTATCTTTAGCATTACAATTCTTAAAAACTTTGGTTGTAATCCACTAAATTTTATGGCAGTTACTGTACCACCAGCAACTTAACCAGGTGGCAGTGGTGTTGGTACACATGCAGGCACATTTCTGGACATACAATCAGGTGTTGATAATCTGATGGTACAATGGAAGAGGACTAGTTGGAGAACTGTAAGCAGTTGATGATGATAACAGTACCAGCCAAGTACTATTTGAAAATGCGATCTGGCTACCAGAAAGATGATCAAGAGGAGATGGAGGGTGAGGACAACTTGAGTTTTTCTCATATTGCTGTCCAGTTTGCTCTTCGTAAGTAAGCAGACGTCGCTTCATGTGCTAATGCAGGGGAGAGCAATTAATTTTCTCAAGGGGCCGTATGAGAAACTGGCACTGCTGTTGAGGGCCGAACCAATCGGCTGAACTTAAAGGGGCGGTCCGAAACCAAAGGTGAATTTCATATTAAATGTATATCTATTCAGTGTAATAATCTAATTTCATTTTCTAATATACTTCAATGAAAAATTCCCTAACGTACCCTCTATATTCTGACTTACTGTCTTTTTTTTTTTTAACTTCCAATGACATTTTGTTTGAGATTCATCAGTGCATGATGAGTATCCCAGCATGCACTGATGAATCTCAAACAAAACGTCATTGGAAGTAAAAAAAAAAAAAGAAGTGATTAGATTATTGACTTAAGTTTAGTATGAAATTTGCCTTTGGTTTCGGATCACCCTTTAATTCTGCATAATTTTAGTTTTATCACTTTATAAAAAGTAGTTACTTCTGTGATTAAAGGGAATCTGTCACCCTAAATTGGCGGGATATTTAAATGATGGCAGTCAGGTCAGATGGGCGGTGTTTTGGGTACTTGCCTTAACATGTTGTTCGCCGCTGTCTCCATTATTTCTGGGAATTGTAGTCGTTGCCCTCCATATAACGCGCCTGCGCATTGCAATCTGCGGGCAAAACATACTGTGCGTGCGCAATGCAAGATTGCAATGCGCAGGCGCGTTATATGGAGGGCAACGACTACAATTCCCAGAAATAATGGAGACAGCGGCGAACAACATGTTAAGGCAAGTACCCAAAACACCGCCCATCTGACCTGACTGCCATCATTTAAATATCCCGCCAATTTAGGGTGACAGATTCCCTTTAAGTTTACATGAGCATATAAAAAAATCACCATTTTCATCCAGAAAACGACGATTTTCCATCTGTATTGTCAACCGTATAGCATCTATTTTTATACATCAGAAGTGAATAAAATTTACAGGAACAAATACAGTGTCCTATGTTAGTAATGGAAATGTATTCGTAAAAATCGGATGCTATATTGATGATTCATATGGGATCCAATTTCTTTATGTTTGCATACCCATAGACTTCAACAGGCGAGTCCGATCCGAAATACAGACGAGACTGGTGCGTGCCGTCATATTTCTCACACAGACATTTTCTGACTGTAATCTGGATAGCCCAATTGCATAACATTGCTTCTAGTGCTCTGTGTGAAGTCGGGTTTATTTTCTTTCACGTAGAGCACTTGGACAAAAATTACAGTTGTGTGAACATAGCAGGATAATATTTGTTGCAATAAAGTTTATCTTAGCAAGTAATAGCAGTTGATCAAGCAATAAATTGGGAACCAAGTACTGAGTGCATTTACTGAACATACATTTCAGTAGGCCAACATTTCGGATTTTAAAATCATTTTTTCAAGCTGGTGTTATAAAGTATTCTAATTTGCTGAGATAATGACTTTTGGGTTTTCATTGGCTGTAAGCCATAATCATCAACATTAACAGAAATAAACACGTGAAATAGATCACTCTGCCTGTAATGACTCTATATAATATATGAGTTTCACTTTTTGCATTGAAGAACTGAAATAAATTAACTTTTTGATGATATTCTAATTTTGTGAGATGCACCTGTACGTTTTTCATGCGACAGGTGGCTATCCCTACTGGGTCTTGACTGTTTCCTTCTACCGCCCTTTTGGTGTTGTTTGAAAACATAGGTTTTTTTGCTTTCCGGTAATATAAAAAATCATTTGATGACCCCTGAGATTCGCCTTCATTCGTATAGTTATCTACAGACTCTTGATTATGCGAATTGAAACTCACAAGTAAACCAGAGGCATTATCATTATCTCCTTTGCATCTTTTGAGAATAGGGTGCAGTGATTTGGATGTATGTTGCCATCTGCCCCATTCATAGACCTGCTTTAATTTGTAATCATTGGTATCCCTCTGGAACTTGGATTTTTTATGATCCATAATGATACCCTCTAATTTTGCAATGGATTGATGTATACATTGTAATGAATCAAAATAATTTGTATCATCTTTCTTTTGTTCCAATTTTTGTTTAATTAGAGTGATATCATTTTGTATATCTTTGAGCTTAATTTCCTCATTTATTATAATTAAGTGCATAAGATCCAAGGAACAATGGGTTAATATTGAGTTCCACTCTTCCACAAACTCAGGGGAATATACCATAGTTGGTATTTTCTTAATTCTAAGGCCCCTGGGAATCACTGCTTTTTTAACCTAACTGTTCAATGTGGTATAGTTCCACCATATTTTGGTTTCATTTGCCATTTTTCTCCAATGTTTTAAGTTCCTGGATCATATCATTATCATGTTGTTCAGTCGCTGAATTAAGTGAAAAAACATGTGCAGCTTTCTGCTGTCTGTCCATATTAGTCTGAGTCATTAAAGCTATATTTAGTAGTTAGAACACACCAAAATAAATGCTGATACTGCAATAAATAATTTTTATACTTATTTGAAAAAAGTTTCATCAAAAGCTCATTGAGCTTATGGGGCCCCATGTTCCCTGGCCTGGCCCCAGCATCATGCCGCATCCACAAAAAAAAGATTCCTGTTACCTGCCTGCACTCCCTCGCCATACAGCATCCTCTGCTTGCAGATCTGGTGCACTCGTGGTAAAATGGTCTGCTAGGTCGACAAAGTCATTGTCATGTGCTGCTCATGACGGGCTTACTCAAGTCAGCCCCTGGCATCGTTAACTATTGCGGCAGGGCAATACATTTCAACTCAGTGTGTGTCCTTAGACACACATGTAGATGAAACTAGTGGGCCACCTCCACATCCTGCTCTGAGGTTAGCCAAGGACTACAATGCCCACCGAGGGAATGCACAAGTATTCCGACTGGGCCAGTCCAACTAATTAATTTTTTTTACTATGGGCCTAAGAAATAACAGGCAGGTAGTTGCCAACTATCTACAGTCATGTTCGAAAGTGCTGGCACCCTTGAAATTTTTCCATAAAATGAAGTATTTCTCCCAGAAAATTATTGCAATTACATGTGTTTTGTTATACACATATATTTCCTTTGTGTGTATTGGAAAAACACAAAAAAACAGGAAAAAAAAGTCAAATTTCACACAAGCCTCCAAAAATAAGCTGGACAAAATTGTTGGTACATTTCCAAAAATGGTGGTAAAACAACTTTGTTTCAAACTTATGATGCTCATTCAAACTCACCCGTGGCAAGTAACAGGTGTGGACAATATGAAAATCACAACTGAAACCAGATAAAAAGGGAGAAGTTGACTCAATCTTTACATTGTGTGTCTGTTCCACACTAAGCATGGAAAACAGAAAGAAAAGAGAATTGTCTTAGGACTTGAGAACCAAAATTGTTGAAAAATATCAACAATCCCAAGGTTATAAGTCCATCTCCAGAGATCTTGATGTTCCTTTGTCCACAGTGCGGAATATAATCAAAAAGTTTACAATCCATAGAACTGTAGCTAATTTCCCTGGACGTGGATGGCAGAGAAAAATTGATGAAAGGCTGCAATACAAGATAGTTTGCATGGTGGATAAGCAGCCCCAATCAAGTTCGGCATAGGTGAGGGTCTCACCGGTGTCAGTGCACATGGACACTATGCCTTGCCCCGGCTACTGCTCTGACTCGCCCCTTTCCAGCAAGCCGCCTGGCCTCACCTCCTTGCTTTCCACATCCATGAGTTGGAGCAACCATCCCCGGTCGCCCTTCTCGACCATCTCACACCATGCCAACATAAGTCACAACTCTGCTGCTTGCTGCTTCCAATGAATGGCGCTGTCCCTTCTGCCTTCTGAGGCCTGATATGGGTGGAGTCTGCCCTGAGTCACCATCCCGTTTCTCGAATGTCCCAGCCCATTTTCTTAGGCCACACTTTATTGTGCGGATCTTCTCCTTCCACTTTACTCTGCAACGACGGCCTTTCCCTGTTGTAGGCGGGTGCTTTTGGCTGCGGTATTCCCCTTGGTAGGTGTATCAGATGAAGGGTTGTTCTCTGCCTTTTTGTTTCTGGCTCGCCCAAAGTGGGCAGGTCTGTCTTGCCATTTTGCGCCACTCACTGCCATCTTGCAGTCTTTGTTCGGAGCCATCTTAGACCTTCCAAAGATCGCCATCTTGCCCGTCTTCCGAATCTTATTTGCACAGTCCTCTAAGATGCAACACTCCATGCTGGCCACTACGCCAAGTGTAGCGCGGCACAGGGCGGTAGCCATGGGTGCGCACTCATCTCCTCCTGTGATGCCCCAGAGCACTCGGGGCGGTAGCCATGGGTGCGGCACTCATCTTTTCCTGTGATGCCCCGGTGCTCTACATGAAAGAGTAGGTCCCTGCTGGGTGTTGGTGCTGTGAGGGCCTTGCGCCCATGCAGGCCGCCTATAGCTGGTGATATTGGCTGGACAGACCATAGGTCTCAGAGTTCAATAAAAAAGACTCCCATTCTTAAACACAGTCTTTACCAAGTGATAACTCAGCAAGGGCTATGTACAAGGGGTAGCTTTTACAAAGTCTTTCACAGTCTAAAGCACTTTGACATATATTGTTTCCTTCTACTCTAGTCTACTCCAGGGCCTGTGAAGCACACTGTTTCTCCCTACTTCATCACAGCCCAGCTCATCACCACAGTCCCGTTTAGTTAGTCTCTTTTTATCTGCTCAGCGGCTATGTGTCCTATTTCTTCACTACTGGGGCCCTGAATCTACCGCTTGGGACCCCCACCAGTCCCACAAATTCAGTCTTGTTACCTTCGGCGTTCACCAAGCTCAGGGTATCTTGTGACACGTCGTCCTGTCCAAGGACCTCTTCAAGGTGGAAGGCCACTCTGCCTCTTCAGTCACTTCAAGGTCACGCTACTCCCTTGTCTCTTAGTTTCCTTTGCTGTAGTTCAATCAAATAGAAGCACTGCCCACAGACACTTCCCACTTTGTCATGAACCTGTTCCTATCTGTCTAACTACAGGAAATTGTCTCTTTAACCCTAATACTAAGCCACTCCCACTATGGGCTGGTCTCCAACATTAACACTCTTTTTACTCTACACTGTACACTACTAACATTACTTATAACACTGCTACACACTATGCATATTATACTTACAATACTTATCACACACTAGACATTACACAGGAACATACAGTATTACACTTCAAAAATGAACTTGTTTCTTCATGAGAGAAATGTGGTCAGCCTGTCCATATCCTTTGTTCTGTCTCCGACATCTAATTGTTTGTTTGATTTGCATTGTTTATATAGGAGTTTAACAATCTGCTTGTTTGGCTCCCTCTAGAGACCAGTGTCATATTTGCAGTTGTTTTCTTTACTGTCAGCAAAATCTTTTTCCCTCACTTTGCAACGCATGATGGTAGCTTAGCAATGCATGATGGTAGCCTGCAAAGCATTCTGGTAGCTTTCCCTCCATTTTCCTTCAGCCTGCATCCAGGAAGCATCATCTTTTCCTCTCTCCTTGTGATAGCATCGCCGGTATGTACGCATGCTTTCTGTAGCTAATTCTTTATCCATATTAGCCTGGTTTAATCAGTCCTGTCCCTGGTTAACTATTAGTGTGCAATGTTTATTCACAGTGTACTATGTATATGTATTTCTACTATGCCCCTGTGCTGATTGTATGTATATTATGTTTGCATACCTCCCAACTTTTGAAGATGGGAAAGAAGGACAAAGGTAGCGGCGCACTGCGCGCCGCGGTATATTTTAGGCCACGCCCACACCCATTTCCCAACTAGTCACACCCATGTCCACGCCCCAACCACACCCATTTAGCACTGGTGATCACACTGACTGGTACTGAGGGCACAGTGACTGGTACTGTGGGCACACTGGTACTGAGTAAAAGAAAGAACAGAGAGAGAAAAAAGAAAACAGAGAGAAAGGAGAGAGAGAAAGAAAGAGGGGAAAGCAAGAAAGAACAGAGAGAAAGTAGAGAGAGAAAGAAATAAACAAAGAAAGGGGAAAGAAAGAACAGAGACGGAGAAAGAAAGAGGGGAAAGAAAGAACAGAGAGAGAAAGAAAGAAAAACGGGAAAGAAACAAAGAAAGAACAGAGAAAGAGGGGACAGAAAAAAGAACAGAGAGAAAAAAAGAAAGAGGGGAAAGAAAGAACAGAGAGGGAGAGAGAAAGAAAGAGGGGAAAGAAAGAACAGAGAGAGAAAGAAAGATGGGAAAGAAAGAACAGAGAAAGAGGAAAGACAGAAGCTCAGCTCCGTACACTTCACACACACACAGGGCTCCGTTTCTTACACACACAGCACTGCTACATCCACCTCGTTCACACGGCTCCGCTCCGTAAACCTCGTACACACTACAGCACTGCTACATCCACCTCGTACACGTGCGGCTCCGCTCCGTGCACCTCGTACACACTACAGCACTGCTACAGCCACCTCGTACATGCGCGGCTCCGCTCCGTGCACCTCATACACGCACGGCTCCGCTCTGTGCACCTCGTACATGAGCGGCTTAGGCTACTTTCACACTTGTGTTTTTTTGCGCAGCGCATTGTGCGCTATCGGTCGTATGCGCAATGTTCCCCTATCTTTAACATGGCGGGCGCAGGGTCTAGCGCTTGCACGCGTTCATCTGCGTTTGGCGTGCGCTGCGCATTTTCCAGGTGTGCGCCCATATAGACGCTACATGTTGCATTTTTTTTTTCCGCCCAACCGCTTTAAAAAAACGCGTGCGCACGTGTGCGCATGCTATGCGCAAAAAATAACATTGCAGTCTATGTGTGCGCTGGCGTGCGCATGGCTTTGCGCTCGTCAGCGCTTTTGCACGCACGCGATTTTGGAGTAAATAATGTCTAAACACTTGTTTAAACAACCCCCTACACAAGCAACATTGTGAGGAGTGTAGATAAAAAGGTGATAGAGACAGAGATGATAGAGACAGAGATGAAAGAGACAGATGATAGAGACAGAGATGATAGAGACAGAGATGACAGAGACAGATGATAGAGACAGAGATGATAGAGACAGATGATAGAGACAGAGATGATAGAGACAGAGATGATAGAGACAGAGATGATAGAGACAGATGATAGAGACAGAGATGATAGAGACAGATGATAGAGACAGAGTTGATACAGATGATAGAGACAGAGATGATACAGATGATAGAGACAGAGATGATAGAGACAGATATGATAGAGACAGATGATAGAGACAGATGATAGAGACAGAGATGATACAGATGATAGAGACAGAGTTGATACAGATGATAGAGACAGAGATGATAGAGACAGATATGATAGAGACAGAGATGATAGAGACAGAGATGATAGAGACAGAGATGATAGAGACAGATGATAGAGACAGAGATGATAGAGACAGATGATAGAGACAGAGATAATAGAGATGATAGAGACAGATGATAGAGACAGAGTTGATACAGATGATAGAGACAGAGATAGAGATGATAGAGACAGAGATGATAGAGACAGATGATAGAGACAGATGATAGAGACAGAGATGATAGAGACAGATGATAGAGACAGATGATAGAGACAGAGATGATAGAGACAGATGACAGAGATGATAGAGACAGATATGATAGAGACAGATGATAGAGACAGAGATGATAGAGACAGAGATGATAGAGATGATAGAGACAGATGATAGAGACAGAGTTGATACAGATGATAGAGACAGAGATGATAGAGATGATAGAGACAGAGATGATAGAGACAGATATGATAGAGACAGATGATAGAGACAGAGATGATAGAGACAGAGATGATAGACAGATGATAGAGGCAGAGATGATAGAGATGATAGAGACAGATGATAGAGACGAGATGACAGAGACAGATGATAGAGACAGAGATGATGGAGACAGAGATGATAGAGATGATAGAGACAGATGATAGAGACAGAGATGATAGAGATGATAGAGACAGAGATGATAGAGACAGATATGATAGAGACAGATGATAGAGACAGAGATGATAGAGACAGAGATGATAGAGACAGATGATAGAGACAGAGATGATAGACAGATGATAGAGACAGAGATGATAGAGACAGATGATAGAGACAGATGATAGAGACAGATGATAGAGACAGAGATGATGGAGACTGTTATGTTTCGGTAGCTGAGGAGTGCAGGTAAAAAAAGAAAATACACCAGAGCAGTTGGAATCTATGGGATTGCAGTACCCTGACTAACCACCACAACTAGAGGCAGCCGTGGAGCGTTCCTACGATGGTCCTAGACGCCTCGTCACAGCCTGAGAAACTAACTACACCTAAAGATAGAAATAGGAAAGCTATCTGCCCCGGAGCAGAACCCCAAAGATAATAGAAAGCCCCCAAACATGTAATGGCGGTTAGACAAGAGGAAATACTGACACAGAAAGAAAATAGTATGAGCAAACGCTGGGGCCCAAACTATCTAAATAGAAAAGGACAGGAAGGGTACTTACTGCAATCCCAGAAAACCCTGAAAAACACCAACTCTACTAATTTCAAAATCACCTGAGATCACACGACCTCTACCACCTAAATTAGTTCTCTGGTGTAACAAAAACAGCAGCCACTGAAAAAACTGGAAAAAGCAAAAGTACAAAACACAGTGGCTGGACTAAACTGAGAGGGCAGAAGCCCCCGGAGGGGACCCAGAAGGCCCCCACAGAAGTGCAGGACCAAATGCAAAAATATAGCAAAATCACAAAATAAGAAATTGTCTTATCTGATAGCAGGAGATGCAGACACGACACAGCAGGCTACAAGGGAAACTGGAAAGAAGGATTCAGACCAGAACAATTGATCACCGGCAACCCTGATGGGAAAATGATTCCCTTAAATAAGACCAATCAGTAACACCTGATTCCCAATCCTCACTAGTACCGCTTGTAACCACCAGAGGGAGCCTCTGCTCAGAACTCATCTCAAACCCATTCACAACAGTACCCCCCCCTTGAGGAGGGGTCACCGAACCCTCATTTGAGCAACCAGGTCGGTCAGGATGAGTTCTATGATACGCACGGATAAGTCTCCTAGCATGGATGTCCGAAGCAAACACCCAAGAATTATCTTCCTGACCATAACCTCTCCATTTAACCAAATACTGGAGTCTTCGTCTAGAAAAAACGAGAATCCAATATTTTCTCAACCACATACTCCAGATTGCCCTCAACCAAAACAGGGTCAGGAGGCACAGCAGCAGGAACCACTGGCTCAACAAACCTCTTCAACAAGGACTTGTGGAACACGTTATGGATCTTAAATGTCCCTGGAAGAAGCAAACGAAAAGAAACAGGATTAATAATCTCCATGATCTTATAAGGTCCAATGAACCTAGGCTTAAATTTAGGAGATGCTACTCTCATAGGAATATTCTTTGAGGACAACCAGACCAAGTCCCCCACTTTAAACCGAGGACCACCAGTCCTATGCCGGTTAGCAAACCGCTGGGCCTTCTCCTGAGAGAGGGACAACCTCTCCACTACCTGGTCCCAAATCTGCTGCATACGCTCAACAACAGAGTCAACACCTGGACAGACAGAAGCCTCCGTCTGTCCTGAAGAAAATCGAGGGTGAAACCCAGAATTACAGAAAAACGGAGACATCAAAGTGGCAGAGCTAGCCCTATTATTAAGAGCAAACTCAGCCAAAGGCAAAAAAGAGACCCAGTCATCCTGATCAGCAGACACAAAGCATCTTAGATAAGTCTCCAATGTCTGGTTTGTTCTCTCAGTTTGACCATTGGTCTGAGGATGAAATGCCGAGGAGAAAGACAATTGAACACCCAGTTTAGAACAAAAAGTCCTCCAAAATCTGGAAACAAACTGGACTCCTCTGTCAGACACAATGTTCTCAGGAATGCCGTGTAAACGAACCACGTGCTGAAGGAACAACGGCACCAATTCAGAGGAGGAAGGCAACTTAGGTAATGGCACAAGATGTATCATTTTGGAAAACCTATCACAAATTACCCAGATGGTGGTCATTCTCTGAGAAACAGGAAGATCGGAAATGAAATCCATAGAGATATGGGTCCATGGTCTCTTGGGCACAGGCAATGGCATCAACAAACCACTAGAGCGAGAGCAAGGCTTGGAGCGAGAGCAAGTCCCGCAGGACTGCACAAATTCCCTGACATCGCGAGACAAGGTAGGCCACCAAAAGGACCGACTAACCAAGTCTCTGGTACCAAAAATTCCGGGATGCCCAGCCAATGCGGAACAATGAATCTCAGACATCACACTCTTTTTCCATTGGTCCGGGACAAACAATTTTCCAACAGGGCAGCGCTCGGGCCTATCCTCCTGACACCCCTCCAGAGCAAGTCTCAAATTGGGCGAGATGGCGGAAAGAACTACACCCTCCTTCAAAATAACAGAGGGATCAGATAGCTCAGGAGAGTCCGCAAGGAAACTCCTCGAGAGGGCATCCGCCTTAACATTCTTAGTGCCAGGAAGAAAGGAAACCACAAAATTAAAACGTGTGAAAAACAAGGCCCACCTGGCCTGTCTAGGATTGAGTCGCTTGGCAGATTCCAGATAGACCAGATTCTTATGGTCCGTAAGGACCACCACCTGATGTTTGGCTCCCTCCAGCCAATGTCTCCACTCTTCAAAAGCCCACTTCATGGCCAATAACTCCCGATTACCCACGTCATAATTACGTTCAGTAGGAGAAAATTTTCGAGAGAAAAAGGCACAAGGGTTACTTTTAGAGGTCTCTGGATCTTTTTGGGACAAAACGGCACCTGCCCCAATTTCAGAGGCATCAACCTCCACCTGAAATGGCAGAGAAACATCAGGCTGCCGTAGAACAGGAGCAGAAGTGAATCTCTGCTTAAGTTCCTGAAACGCAGAGACTGCCTCAGGAGGCCAATTCACCACATCAGAACCCTTTCTGGTCAAATCAGTTAATGGTTTAACAATAACAGAGAAATTACCAATAAATTTACGATAAAAATTGGCAAAACCCAAAAATCTCTGAAGAGCCTTTAATGAAGTAGGTTGGACCCAATCACAGATGGCCTGAACCTTGACCGGGTCCATTTCAATAACAGATGGGGACAAAATGAATCCCAGAAATGAGATCTTCTGTACGCCAAAAAGACACTTTGATCCCTTCACATACAGAGCATTCTCTCTCAAAATCTGGAATACAGTTCGAACATGTTTCACATGAGAGTCCCAGTCATTAGAAAAAATCAAGATATCATCCAAATAAACAATCAGAAACTTGTCCACAAAATCCCTGAAAATGTCATTCATGAAGGACTGGAAGACGGAAGGAGCATTAGTGAGCCCAAAGGGCATCACAAGGTACTCAAAATGCCCTTCAGGGGTGTTAAATGCCGTCTTCCATTCATCCCCGTGCTTAATGCGAATAAGGTTATACGCCCCCCTGAGGTCAAGCTTGGTAAACCAAGTAGCGTTTTTCACCCTGGAAAACAGGTCAGAAATCAAGGGTAACGGGTATTGATATTTCACAGTAATATTGTTCAAGAGACGATAATCAATACACGGCCTTAATGAACCATCTTTTTTGGCCACAAAGAAAAAACCGGCACCTAAGGGTGAAGAGGATGGTCTGATATGACCCTTCTCCAATGATTCCTTGATATAAGACCGCATAGCGTCATGTTCAGGTACAGACAAGTTAAAAAGGCGACCCTTAGGGAATTTACTACCTGGCACTAATTCAATAGCGCAGTCATAGCTCCTATGGGGAGGTAAGGATGCAGATTTACTTTCGCTAAACACATCAGAAAAATCAAACAAAAAGTCAGGAACATCCTCAGCCTGGGGGGAGGCAGAAAAAACAGGAGTGTTGGTATTAACACATTGGCAGCCCCAACTGGTTACAGACACAGATTTCCAATCCAAAACAGGATTATGAGACTGTAACCAAGGGAAACCCAGCACGATAATGTCATGCAGATTATATAGAACCAAAAATTTGCAGCACTCCTGGTGATCAGGTTCAACCCTCATTATCACCTGAGTAGAAAACTGGGGTTTATTCTCAGCCAAAGGGGTAGAATCGATCCCCAGTAGGGGAATAGACTTCTGTAGGGGTATCAAGGGAAATCCACAACGTTTAGCAAAATCATAATCCATCAGGTTAATAGCTGCTCCAGAATCAACGAAAGCCTGAGCAGAAAATGAGGACAGAGAGCATATCAGAGTGACAGTTAATAAAAACTTAGTCTGAACACTACCCAAGACAACTGAGCGTGCAAAACGTCTTCCCCGCTTAGGGCAGACTGAAATAGCATGAGAGGCATCACCACAGTAGAAACATAACCCATTGCGCTTTCGAAACTCATGACGCTGTGCCCCAGACACCACTCCATCACACTGCATGGGCTCAGCAGCTGGCTCACAAGGCAACACCACTCCACGCATACTTCTCCGCTCACGCAAACGTCTGTCAATTTGAATCGCTAATGACATAGAATCATTGAGACCAGAGGGGACAGGGAATCCCACCATAACATCCTTTACATTATCCGACAGACCCTTCCGGAAAAAGGCGCCAAAGCGTCGTCATTCCATTTGGTCAGGACTGCCCACCTACGGAATCTCTGACAGTATAACTCAGCGTCATCAAGCCCCTGATTTAATGCCAACAAGGCTTTTTCAGCTTGATCAGTGACATTAGGCTCATCGTACAATAACCCCAAAGCCTGAAAAAATGCATCAACATCACTCAAAACAGGATCCCCAGTGTCAGGGAAAAAGCCCAATCCTGAGGATCGCCGCGCAGGAGAGAGATGACAATTTGAACCTGCTGCGCTGCGTTTCCTGAGGACTTAGATTTTAAGGCAAAAAACAATTTACATTATTTTTGAAATTCTGAAACTTAGCTCGATCCCCTAAAAACAAATCTGGCATGGGGATCCTAGGTTCCACAACAGGCAACCAGCAAGATATGCAGCAATACTCTGAACCTCAGTGGCAAGCTGATCCACACGGCCAGACAACTGTGCAAACTCCATTGGGAGAAAAGATCCTCCCCAGCACCCAGAGATACAGAGGGAAAAAAAAAAATGCAACAAACAGAAAAATATCTCTGACAACTTTTCTTCCTTCAAAATATTTTTTCCCTTCTGTGAGTACCATACAATTTTTATGGCCGGTGATACTGTTATGTTTCGGTAGCTGAGGAGTGCAGGTAAAAAAGGAAATACACCAGAGCAGTTGGAATCTATGGATTGCAGTACCCTGACTAACCACCACAACTAGAGGCAGCCGTGGAGCGTTCCTACGTGGTCCTAGACGCCTCGTCACAGCCTGAGAAACTAACTACACCTAAAGATAGAAATAGGAAAGCTATCTGCCCCGGAGCAGAACCCCAAAGATAATAGAAAGCCCCCAAACATGTAATGGCGGTTAGACAAGAGGAAATACTGACACAGAAAGAAAATAGTATGAGCAAACGCTGGGGCCCAAACTATCTAAATAGAAAAGGACAGGAAGGGTACTTACTGCAATCCCAGAAAACCCTGAAAAACACCAACTCTACTAATTTCAAAATCACCTGAGATCACACGACCTCTACCACCTAAATTAGTTCTCTGGTGTAACAAAAACAGCAGCCACTGAAAAAACTGGAAAAAGCAAAAGTACAAAACACAGTGGCTGGACTAAACTGAGAGGGCAAAAGCCCCCGGAGGGGACCCAGAAGGCCCCCACAGAAGTGCAGGACCAAATGCAAAAATATAGCAAAACACAAAATAAGAAATTGTCTTATCTGATAGCAGGAGATGCAGACACGACACAGCAGGCTACAAGGGAAACTGGAAAGAAGGATTCAGACCAGAACAATTGATCACCGGCAACCCTGATGGGAAAATGATTCCCTTAAATAAGACCAATCAGTAACACCTGATTCCCAATCCTCACTAGTACCGCTTGTAACCACCAGAGGGAGCCTCTGCTCAGAACTCATCTCAAACCCATTCACAACAGGAGACATAGATGATAGAGATGATAGGACAGATGATAGAGACAGAGTTGATACAGTGCTAGAGACAAGCTGATAGAGATTATGAGACAGATGATAGAGACAGAGTTGATACAGATGATAGAGACAGGATGATAGAGATGATAGAGACGAGATGATAGGACAGATTGATAGAGACGATGATAGAGACAGAGTGATAGAGACAGAGATGATAGACAGTGATAGAGGCAGAGATGATAGAGAGATAGAGACAGTGATAGAGACGATGACAGAGACAGATGATAGAGTAGAGATGATGTGTTGTGAATGCGTTTGAGATGAGTTCTGAGCAGAGGCTCCCTCTGGTGGTTACAAGCGGTACTAGTGAGGATTGTGAGGACTGGGAATCAGGTGTTACTGATTGGTCTTATATAAGGGAGTCATTTTCCCATCAGGGTTGCCGGTGATCAATTGTTCTGGTCTGAATCCTTCTTTCCAGTTTCCCTTGTAGCCTGCTGTGTCGTGTCTGCATCTCCTGCTATCAGATAAGACAATTTCTTATTTTGTGTTTTTGCTATATTTTTGCATTTTGTCCTGCACTTCTGTGGGGGCCTTCAGGGTCCCCTCCGGGGGCTTTTGCCCTCTCAGTTTAGTCCAGCCACTGTGTTTTGTACTTTTGCTTTTTCCAGTTTTTTTCAGTGGCTGCTGTTTTGTTTTGTTACACCAGAGAACTAATTTAGGTGGTAGAGGTCGTGTGATCTCAGGTGATTTTGAAATTAGTAGAGTTGGTGTTTTTTCAGGGTTTTCTGAGATTGCAGTAAGTACCCTTCCTATCCTTTTCTATTTAGATAGTTTGGGCCCCAGCGTTTGCTCATACTATTTTCTTTCTGTGTCAGTATTTCCTCTTGTCTAACCGCCATTACATGTTTGGGGGCTTTCTATTATCTTTGGGGTTCTGCTCCGGGGCAGATAGCTTTCCTATTTCTATCTTTAGGTGTAGTTAGTTTCTCAGGCTGTGACGAGGCGTCTAGGACCAACGTAGGAACGCTCCACGGCTGCCTCTAGTTGCGGTGGTTAGTCAGGGTACTGCAATCTCATAGATTCCAACTGCTCTGGTGTATTTCCTTTTTTGCCTGCACTCCTCAGCTACCGTAACATAACAGTATCACCGGCCATAAAAATTGTATGGTACTCACAGAAGGGAAAAAATATTTTGAAGGAAGAAAAGTTGTCAGAGATATTTTTCTGTTTGTTGCATTTTTTTTTTTTTTTCCCTCTGTATCTCTGGGTGCTGGGGAGGATCTTTTCTCCCAATGGAGTTTGCACAGTTGTCTGGCCGTGTGGATCAGCTTGCCACTGAGGTTCAGAGTATTGCTGCATATCTTGCTAGGTTGCCTGTTGTGGAACCTAGGATCCCCATGCCAGATTTGTTTTTAGGGGATCGAGCTAAGTTTCAGAATTTCAAAAATAATTGTAAATTGTTTTTTGCCTTAAAATCTAAGTCCTCAGGAAACGCAGCGCAGCAGGTTCAAATTATCATCTCTCTCCTGCGCGGCGATCCTCAGGATTGGGCTTTTTCCCTGATACCTGGGGATCCTGTTTTGAGTGATGTTGATGCATTTTTTCAGGCTTTGGGGTTATTGTACGATGAGCCTAATGTCACTGATCAAGCTGAAAAAGCCTTGTTGGCATTAAATCAGGGGCTTGATGACGCTGAGTTATACTGTCAGAGATTCCGTAGGTGGGCAGTCCTGACCAAATGGAATGACGACGCTTTGGCGGCCCTTTTCCGGAAGGGTCTGTCGGATAATGTAAAGGATGTTATGGTGGGATTCCCTGTCCCCTCTGGTCTCAATGATTCTATGTCATTAGCGATTCAAATTGACAGACGTTTGCGTGAGCGGAGAAGTATGCGTGGAGTGGTGTTGCCTTGTGAGCCAGCTGCTGAGCCCATGCAGTGTGATGGAGTGGTGTCTGGGGCACAGCGTCATGAGTTTCGAAAGCGCAATGGGTTATGTTTCTACTGTGGTGATGCCTCTCATGCTATTTCAGTCTGCCCTAAGCGGGGAAGACATTTTGCACGCTCAGTTGTCTTGGGTAGTGTTCAGACTAAGTTTTTATTAACTGTCACTCTGATATGCTCTCTGTCCTCATTTTCTGCTCAGGCTTTCGTTGATTCTGGAGCAGCTATTAACCTGATGGATTATGATTTTGCTAAACGTTGTGGGTTTCCCTTGATACCCCTACAGAAGTCTATTCCTTTACTGGGGATCGATTCTACCCCTTTGGCTGAGAATAAACCCCAGTTTTCTACTCAGGTGATAATGAGGGTTGAACCTGATCACCAGGAGTGCTGCAAATTTTTGGTTCTATATAATCTGCATGACATTATCGTGCTGGGTTTCCCTTGGTTACAGTCTCATAATCCTGTTTTGGATTGGAAATCTGTGTCTGTAACCAGTTGGGGCTGCCAATGTGTTAATACCAACACTCCTGTTTTTTCTGCCTCCCCCCAGGCTGAGGATGTTCCTGACTTTTTGTTTGATTTTTCTGATGTGTTTAGCGAAAGTAAATCTGCATCCTTACCTCCCCATAGGAGCTATGACTGCGCTATTGAATTAGTGCCGGGTAGTAAATTCCCTAAAGGTCGCCTTTTTAACTTGTCTGTACCTGAACATGACGCTATGCGGTCTTATATCAAGGAATCATTGGAGAAGGGTCATATCAGACCATCCTCTTCACCCTTAGGTGCCGGTTTTTTCTTTGTGGCCAAAAAGGATGGTTCATTAAGGCCGTGTATTGATTATCGTCTCTTGAACAATATTACTGTGAAATATCAATACCCGTTACCCTTGATTTCTGACCTGTTTTCCAGGGTGAAAAACGCTACTTGGTTTACCAAGCTTGACCTCAGGGGGGCGTATAACCTTATTCGCATTAAGCACGGGGATGAATGGAAGACGGCATTTAACACCCCTGAAGGGCATTTTGAGTACCTTGTGATGCCCTTTGGGCTCACTAATGCTCCTTCCGTCTTCCAGTCCTTCATGAATGACATTTTCAGGGATTTTGTGGACAAGTTTCTGATTGTTTATTTGGATGATATCTTGATTTTTTCTAATGACTGGGACTCTCATGTGAAACATGTTCGAACTGTATTCCAGATTTTGAGAGAGAATGCTCTGTATGTGAAGGGATCAAAGTGTCTTTTTGGCGTACAGAAGATCTCATTTCTGGGATTCATTTTGTCCCCATCTGTTATTGAAATGGACCCGGTCAAGGTTCAGGCCATCTGTGATTGGGTCCAACCTACTTCATTAAAGGCTCTTCAGAGATTTTTGGGTTTTGCCAATTTTTATCGTAAATTTATTGGTAATTTCTCGGTTATTGTTAAACCATTAACTGATTTGACCAGAAAGGGTTCTGATGTGGTGAATTGGCCTCCTGAGGCAGTCTCTGCATTTCAGGAACTTAAGCAGAGATTCACTTCTGCTCCTGTTCTACGGCAGCCTGATGTTTCTCTGCCATTTCAGGTGGAGGTTGATGCCTCTGAAATTGGGGCAGGTGCCGTTTTGTCCCAAAAAGATCCAGAGACCTCTAAAAGTAACCCTTGTGCCTTTTTCTCTCGAAAATTTTCTCCTACTGAACGTAATTATGACGTGGGTAATCGGGAGTTATTGGCCATGAAGTGGGCTTTTGAAGAGTGGAGACATTGGCTGGAGGGAGCCAAACATCAGGTGGTGGTCCTTACGGACCATAAGAATCTGGTCTATCTGGAATCTGCCAAGCGACTCAATCCTAGACAGGCCAGGTGGGCCTTGTTTTTCACACGTTTTAATTTTGTGGTTTCCTTTCTTCCTGGCACTAAGAATGTTAAGGCGGATGCCCTCTCGAGGAGTTTCCTTGCGGACTCTCCTGAGCTATCTGATCCCTCTGTTATTTTGAAGGAGGGTGTAGTTCTTTCCGCCATCTCGCCCAATTTGAGACTTGCTCTGGAGGGGTGTCAGGAGGATAGGCCCGAGCGCTGCCCTGTTGGAAAATTGTTTGTCCCGGACCAATGGAAAAAGAGTGTGATGTCTGAGATTCATTGTTCCGCATTGGCTGGGCATCCCGGAATTTTTGGTACCAGAGACTTGGTTAGTCGGTCCTTTTGGTGGCCTACCTTGTCTCGCGATGTCAGGGAATTTGTGCAGTCCTGCGGGACTTGCTCTCGCTCCAAGCCTTGCTCTCGCTCTAGTGGTTTGTTGATGCCATTGCCTGTGCCCAAGAGACCATGGACCCATATCTCTATGGATTTCATTTCCGATCTTCCTGTTTCTCAGAGAATGACCACCATCTGGGTAATTTGTGATAGGTTTTCCAAAATGATACATCTTGTGCCATTACCTAAGTTGCCTTCCTCCTCTGAATTGGTGCCGTTGTTCCTTCAGCACGTGGTTCGTTTACACGGCATTCCTGAGAACATTGTGTCTGACAGAGGAGTCCAGTTTGTTTCCAGATTTTGGAGGACTTTTTGTTCTAAACTGGGTGTTCAATTGTCTTTCTCCTCGGCATTTCATCCTCAGACCAATGGTCAAACTGAGAGAACAAACCAGACATTGGAGACTTATCTAAGATGCTTTGTGTCTGCTGATCAGGATGACTGGGTCTCTTTTTTGCCTTTGGCTGAGTTTGCTCTTAATAATAGGGCTAGCTCTGCCACTTTGATGTCTCCGTTTTTCTGTAATTCTGGGTTTCACCCTCGATTTTCTTCAGGACAGACGGAGGCTTCTGTCTGTCCAGGTGTTGACTCTGTTGTTGAGCGTATGCAGCAGATTTGGGACCAGGTAGTGGAGAGGTTGTCCCTCTCTCAGGAGAAGGCCCAGCGGTTTGCTAACCGGCATAGGACTGATGGTCCTCGGTTTAAAGTGGGGGACTTGGTCTGGTTGTCCTCAAAGAATATTCCTATGAGAGTAGCATCTCCTAAATTTAAGCCTAGGTTCATTGGACCTTATAAGATCATGGAGATTATTAATCCTGTTTCTTTTCGTTTGCTTCTTCCAGGGACATTTAAGATCCATAACGTGTTCCACAAGTCCTTGTTGAAGAGGTTTGTTGAGCCAGTGGTTCCTGCTGCTGTGCCTCCTGACCCTGTTTTGGTTGAGGGCAATCTGGAGTATGTGGTTGAGAAAATATTGGATTCTCGTTTTTCTAGACGAAGACTCCAGTATTTGGTTAAATGGAGAGGTTATGGTCAGGAAGAAATTCTTGGGTGTTTGCTTCGGACATCCATGCTAGGAGACTTATCCGTGCGTATCATAGAACTCATCCTGACCGACCTGGTTGCTCAAATGAGGGTTCGGTGACCCCTCCTCAAGGGGGGGTACTGTTGTGAATGGGTTTGAGATGAGTTCTGAGCAGAGGCTCCCTCTGGTGGTTACAAGCGGTACTAGTGAGGATTGTGAGGACTGGGAATCAGGTGTTACTGATTGGTCTTATTTAAGGGAGTCATTTTCCCATCAGGGTTGCCGGTGATCAATTGTTCTGGTCTGAATCCTTCTTTCCAGTTTCCCTTGTAGCCTGCTGTGTCGTGTCTGCATCTCCTGCTATCAGATAAGACAATTTCTTATTTTGTGTTTTTGCTATATTTTTGCATTTTGTCCTGCACTTCTGTGGGGGCCTTCTGGGTCCCCTCCGGGGCTTTTGCCCTCTCAGTTTAGTCCAGCCACTGTGTTTTGTACTTTTGCTTTTTCCAGTTTTTTTTCAGTGGCTGCTGTTTTGTTTTTGTTACACCAGAGAACTAATTTAGGTGGTAGAGGTCGTGTGATCTCAGGTGATTTTGAAATTAGTAGAGTTGGTGTTTTTTCAGGGTTTTCTGAGATTGCAGTAAGTACCCTTCCTACCCTTTTCTATTTAGATAGTTTGGGCCCCAGCGTTTGCTCATACTATTTTCTTTCTGTGTCAGTATTTCCTCTTGTCTAACCGCCATTACATGTTTGGGGGCTTTCTATTATCTTTGGGGTTCTGCTCCGGGCAGATAGCTTTCCTATTTCTATCTTTAGGTGTAGTTAGTTTCTCAGACTGTGACGAGGCATCTAGGACCAACGTAGGAACGCTCCACGGCTGCCTCTAGTTGCGGTGGTTAGTCAGGGTACTGCAATCTCATAGATTCCAACTGCTCTGGTGTATTTCCTTTTTTGCCTGCACTCCTCAGCTACCGTAACAAACATTATGGAGACAGAGATGATAGAGATGATAGAGACAGATGATAGAGATAGAGATGATAGAGACAGAGATGATAGAGACAGATATGATAGAGACAGATGATAGAGACAGAGATGATAGAGACAGAGATGATAGAGACAGATGATAGAGACAGAGATGATAGACAGATGATAGAGACAGAGATGATAGAGACAGATGATAGAGACAGATGATAGAGACAGAGATGATAGAGATGATAGAGACAGATGATAGAGACAGAGATGATAGAGATGATAGAGACAGAGATGATAGAGACAGATATGATAGAGACAGATGATAGAGACAGAGATGATAGAGACAGAGATGATAGAGAGATGATAGAGACAGAGATGATAGACAGATGATAGAGACAGAGATGATAGAGACAGAGATGATAGAGACAGATATGATAGAGACAGATGATAGAGACAGAGATGATAAAGACAGAGATGATAGAGACAGATGATTGAGACAGAGATGATAGACAGATGATAGAGACAGAGATGATAGAGACAGATGATAGAGACAGAGATGATGGAGACATAGATGATAGAGATGATAGAGACAGATGATAGAGACAGAGTTTGATACAGATGCTAGAGACAGAGATGATAGAGATGATAGAGACAGATGATAGAGACAGAGTTGATACAGATGATAGAGACAGAGATGATAGAGACAGATATGATAGAGACAGATGATAGAGACAGAGATGATAGAGACAGAGATGATAGACAGATGATAGAGGCAGAGATGATAGAGATGATAGAGACAGATGATAGAGACGAGATGACAGATACAGATGATAGAGACAGAGATGATGGAGACAGAGATGATAGAGATGATAGAGACAGATGATAGAGACAGAGATGATAGAGATGATAGAGACAGAGATGATAGAGACAGATATGATAGAGACAGATGATAGAGACAGAGATGATAGAGACAGAGATGATAGAGACAGAGATGATAGACAGATGATAGAGACAGAGATGATAGAGACAGATGATAGAGACAGATGATAGAGACAGAGATGATGGAGACATAGATGATAGAGATGATAGAGACAGATGATAGAGACAGAGTTGATACAGATGCTAGAGACAGAGATGATAGAGATGATAGAGACAGATGATAGAGAGATGATAGAGACAGATGATAGAGACAGAGTTGATACAGATGATAGAGACAGATGATAGAGATGATAGAGACAGATGATAGAGACAGAGTTGATACAGATGATAGAGACAGAGATGATAGAGATGATAGAGACAGAGATGATAGAGACAGATATGATAGAGACAGATGATAGAGACAGAGATGATAGAGACAGATGATAGAGACAGATGATAGAGACAGAGATGATAGAGACAGATGATAGAGACAGAGTTGATACAGATGATAGAGACAGATGATAGAGATGATAGAGACAGATGATAGAGACAGAGTTGATACAGATGATAGAGACAGAGATGATAGAGATGATAGAGACAGATATGATAGAGACAGATGATAGAGACAGAGTTGATACAGATGATAGCGACAGAGTTGATACAGATGATAGAGACAGAGATGATAGAGACAGATATGATAGAGACAGATGATAGAGACAGAGATGATAGAGACAGAGATGATAGACAGATGATAGAGGCAGAGATGATAGAGACAGATGATAGAGACAGAGATGATAGACAGATGATAGAGACAGAGATGATAGAGACAGATGATAGAGACAGATGATAGAGACAGAGATGATAGAGATGATAGAGACAGATGATAGAGACAGAGATGATAGAGATGATAGAGACAGAGATGATAGAGACAGATATGATAGAGACAGATGATAGAGACAGAGATGATAGAGACAGAGATGATAGAGAGATGATAGAGACAGAGATGATAGACAGATGATAGAGACAGAGATGATAGAGACAGAGATGATAGAGACAGATATGATAGAGACAGATGAAGAGACAGAGATGATAAAGACAGAGATGATAGAGACAGATGATTGAGACAGAGATGATAGACAGATGATAGAGACAGAGATGATAGAGACAGATGATAGAGACAGAGATGATGGAGACATAGATGATAGAGATGATAGAGACAGATGATAGAGACAGAGTTGATACAGATGCTAGAGACAGAGATGATAGAGATGATAGAGACAGATGATAGAGACAGAGTTGATACAGATGATAGAGACAGAGATGATAGAGACAGATATGATAGAGACAGATGATAGAGACAGAGATGATAGAGACAGAGATGATAGACAGATGATAGAGGCAGAGATGATAAGATGATAGAGACAGATGATAGAGACGAGATGACAGATACAGATGATAGAGACAGAGATGATGGAGACAGAGATGATAGAGATGATAGAGACAGATGATAGAGACAGAGATGATAGAGATGATAGAGACAGAGATGATAGAGACAGATATGATAGAGACAGATGATAGAGACAGAGATGATAGAGACAGAGATGATAGAGACAGAGATGATAGACAGATGATAGAGACAGAGATGATAGAGACAGATGATAGAGACAGATGATAGAGACAGAGATGATGGAGACATAGATGATAGAGATGATAGAGACAGATGATAGAGACAGAGTTGATACAGATGCTAGAGACAGAGATGATAGAGATGATAGAGACAGATGATAGAGAGATGATAGAGACAGATGATAGAGACAGAGTTGATACAGAGATAGAGACAGATGATAGAGATGATGAGACAGATGATAGAGACAGAGTTGATACAGATGATAGAGACAGAGTGAAGAGATGATAGA
>JARQOD010010836.1:0-25786 GCA_033576555.1 Oophaga sylvatica
GTAGTGACACTTCGGTCCCCAGTGACGGTGATCAATGCCGGATAGTTCAATCCTTAAGGCACTTTTAGATTCCTTTCCACTGTGCCTTTCGCCCTGTTCGCGCTTGTAGCATAAGCACTCCACACTTCCAAAGGCTATGCAGTTAATCCCTTCTTGCTTCTTCCCAGAGCTCGCTAACAGAGGCTCAGTAATCTTCTAGTTCAGGAGCACGTCGACTGAACTCCACTGTCCTTGGGACAGGCGACTGAAGGTTCTGCTGCTGACTCCTCTTTCTTCTGCACAGACTGCACACTGACTGCTCTGTCCGAAGACAGGAAACAGGACTGACTTCTCTCTCTGTCCGAGGACAGGAAACAGACTGACTGACTGAGCTGTATATCACTAGCCTATATAACCTATGGGTGTGTCTAAGTGTGTGATGGAGTGAATGTTTATTGAGCATTAAATGTTATCTCTCCGCACATCCTCCAGGGTACTGCGTGTGCCTTCACACCAGGGCTACACAACTGCACAGCACACAGTGTGGGCGTGTCTGCGGTGCTGGGATGGGCTGCCAGCACTTATACACATTATTTAAAAGAACAGTGCTGGCACCCGACTTCTGAGACAGCGGCCTGACACTGCTTCTAGAGGGGGGCAACTGCCCCCCCCTGCCCCACGGTGGGTACGCCCATGCTACAAGGAGTGGTTAAAGGATCTAGGAATGTTTAGCTTGCAAAAAGAAGGATAAGAGGAGACTTAATAGCTGTCTACAAATATCTGAAGGGCTGTCCATGCAGAGGGATCATCCTTATTCTCACTTACACATGGAAACAAAGAAGCTATGGATTAAAAGTGAAAGGGAGAAGATGTGAGGGAGGGCCAGGGCCCTAGTCATGGCCGAGGACACCTGTATTCTGTGCCCTGTCCTCCCATTACATGAAAATAGTGTCCATTACTCTGCATACCTGTGGCTTCACTTTCTGTGCCGTCAGGGTCCTCTCTGCGCCATTGAAGGCTCCCTATAGTTGGTTCCGCATGAACAGAGACATAATCCGCTTCAACTTTCAAACGATCAACTTTACTAGTGTCTTTACACAGCACATCCATAATCTTCACAGCATTAACCACGTTTCACGTTGCACATCTCTTTCTCTTTCCCTGTACTTCTCTCACGTCACACAGCACATACCCAGGTCGGACTGTCTCATACGATTCTTCAGCGTCCTCCCTGTTCAGCTCTGCTACGGGTAGACATTCCTAGTCTGTTTCACCCCAACATGAGAGCATGCATCAGCCTCCGAAGTCAGTTGCCACATGGCGAGGGCCCTGCCCTTCTGTACTGTCTCCTGCGGTGACACAGCGTCCTCCCGGTCCAAACTCACAGCATCTGGGAGTTCCCTCAGCCGTTTTGCCCCAGATCTGAGGGCATCAGCCCATGCGATAAGTTGCCACATTACGGAGCCATCTGCATCCCCATGCTGCTTAAACTTCTCTAGCAACTGCAGTCCCACTTATACTTCACTGCTAGCACTGTTGCCACTACTTCTGTTTTAAGCTTCTGTACCAAGTCTGCTGTGGTCCCCTGCTGTACTGGCCTTCTGCTGTTCTGGCCAGGTGCTGTGGATGGCTGGGCTTCTCTCTTAAATGTTGTGTGGTCACTGCTATCATTCCGGGCACTTAAGCCCGTGCAGACGGTTTGGGCACTGGGGCCCATCTGAACACTATGAGGAAGTACTCCCTCGCTTAACTGCAGCTGACTCCTCCTAATTTAACTATGTATAGTGTGGAACACTTATCCTACTAAGTACACTAGCATGCCCCCCATCCAGTGGCAAAAGAGGGGTACTACTCTAAAGGGACGGCCGCGGGGCCAATGCACTGAAAGCTATGTGTTGTTTTACCTCTGTAGTGTCTATTGTTCTAAGGTGTACTCCTCCCGTGAGGGAGCCTACAGAGCAATTAGAGTCGGAGACCAGAAATCACGTCAAACAGTTCTGCTTTATTTTCCTCCGGGCTTAGCACATCCAAGAAACCATAAGCACTTCTTAGACGATACCAGCAATACATTCTCCACATGTCTGCTTCTTCTCCGCTGCCACACCAGAATGGAGCAATAAGTATTGATGGGACGAGAAGCCCGGTGAAAATGGCACTTCAATTGCTTCCCTGGAGACACTTCATTCCAGCATAAGAAAGACACATTTACTAGGTCGTCCACCCCTCTCTGGTTATCCTGCCCAGATACTTCTGATGGCCCACTTGCTTCTACACTCTGCACGACCTCTTCTGCTGAGCGCTCCCACAGTTGTTCTTCCACTGGACTACTACTGCGTAAACCCACTCTCTTTGGGCTCACACTACCACGGTGAATCCTTCACCGGCTTCTTCAGGGGTTGCTGGTCCCCTCTTCTTCATACCCTATGCTTAGGGCCCAGGAATGTGGACGACCTTACACTAGCAAGGTCCACCCTGTTGTGAACACTCTGGATCTGACTTCTGAGTTTGGGCTCCCCCTGGTGGCTGCTGATAGTAATGAAGCTGCTTTGGCTAACAGAGATCTATCAGCTGGGGGCAATGATTGGCAATCAGGTCTCACTGACAGGGGAGATATAAGTGAGAAACCTTCCCATGATCCTCGCCGGTGATTTGTTTTTTCCTGGTCCCTTTTGGAAGTCAGCTTGCTTCCTGCTTTCTCCTGAAACTTTCAGATAAGTAATTTGCTGGTTATTTCTGTGGCATGTTTCCCTTTTGTTTTTCTTCCCTTCTGGAGTGAGGTCTGCCAGGTTCCCCGGCTGGGGCCTACGCTAGTCTCTGTTTCTCATATACCACTGTTTATGTGTTTTCAGTCCCTGTTATTTTAGTATCTGCTGGTTAGCTACCAGTTCACACCAGAGTTCTGATCTAGCGGGGGAGAGATTGTGTGGTCTCAGTATTTTTGGAAATCAGATGTGTTGGAATTTTTCTTAGAGTTTTTGCTGGATTGCAGACAGTATTCTTACCTGTCCTGTTCTATTGAGACTGTTTGGGCCCCAGCGTTTGCTTGCTCTATTTTCTGCCTGTGTTTGTATTTCATCTTGTCTCACCGCCAATATATGTGTGGAGGCTACCTATTCTTTGGGGCACTACTCCGGGGCAGTTAGCTTTCCCCTTTCTCTCTTTAGGCTTAGTTAACTCTCCGGCTGTGTCGAGGCGTCTAGGTCATCGTAGGTACGTCCCACGGCTACTTCTAGTTGTTCTGTCAGTTTTAGGGGTCTGCAATCCGCTAGTTACCAACCTCTCTGGGTGTCTGGTTGCCTTTGCTATTTTGGCTACTGTCCTCCTCGGCTACCAATCATAACACCACCCCGACTGAACTCCGCTACGAGAACTTCCTGACAGATTCCCGCTTGGAGGCAATCCTTCCCTACAACAAGTCCCTAACTATTGTCCCTATTGGACTGGATGTGCTCAATGCCCCCCTCTAGTGACCAAACCTCATAACTGTTTGACTACTTTTTCCTAACGATCTAACTGGATCTCTAACGTGCCCCCATTAGTGACCCCTCACAATTACATTTAACCATGAACATTGTGGTGTAATGACCCCTGATGCAGCTAGGGGCACTGTGTATGGCCCTCGGGATATGCATGGAGGCATGTGATGGATGGACGTTATGTATCACAGAGGGGGGGTGGCCCTGTGATGGAAGCCTGAGCATGTTTTGTTCAGCAGATCTACTGTTGAGAGCTTTGCTGTATATTGGGAGGCTTCCAGGTGACTAGGAGAGCTGGGCGGGTCCAGTCACCTACAAACCCACCCAAGGGGTATGTGTCTGAATACCCAAGATAAAACCTGTATGTAATAGTGTGTATCTGAAGGACCTGTGATGAGGTCATGATCAGGTGACCTAACCATGTGATCCTGACCTCACAGGTGGGCAGGGTTACACCTATGTAACAAGTGTGCTTGGCACCTGTGGAGAGAGTGTGTGGGAGTCTGCCAGTGTGGACAGACTTCCATGTATGTGTCCTGGCGGGACATTACAGAGAGGACTCTGTGTCCATGAGGAGTGAGGCTCCAGGCAGGAGCTGAAGCACTGAAGACTTGTACTATATGTGCTTTGAGGTTTATGAAGCAATAAACATGAACTTTTTATATAAAAGTGCGTCCTGATTACCTCTGTCGCAGCCGAGTGAGTTGGAAACCTTACAACATATATAGACTATTCTTCTAGTGCCCTCCTCTAATGACCCCCAGGATGCACTAACTACCTCTCACTCAAACCCCACATATCTATACACATAGCATTATACAAAGCATACATAATATACAAGTTGACACAATTAAAGGGGATGAAAACTTAAAGGGTTAATACCCTTCCTCCTCCTTACACTACACTTTCCCTATTTCACAGATATACACATTAGCAAATATATACATTACATTATACACATAACAGCATTATTAAATATTCACAGTATGGGAAAGCAACGTACACAGACATCACATTAATTATAACACACAGGAAGGGAGTGGAGTATTACACGGTCCGGGTAACCCCCTTACAAAGATACAGATAAAATATTAGAAAAAATCTTTTAACAGTGAGGGAGATCAATGAGTGGAACAGGCTGCCACGAGAGGTGGTGAGTTCTCCTTCGATGGTCCTCACACGTTTCTCAAACCTGAATCACACTGAGAACCTCTGGGACATTATGTACCAGAGGATCCAACGGTGTCAGTTATCACCACCGACTGTCCAGGAGCCACTGATGCCCGGATATAGGTCTGGGAGAAAATCACCAAAGGCATCATTCCCCATCCTACTAGGAGCATGCCCAGATGTTTTTTGGGAGGGCACTCGGGCATGTAGCACTGAGTTTGAGATGTTTGAGCCAACATTTGGTTAATGATTTTAGTTTCCGTTCTCCGCTGATAAGTCATTTTGCTCTCAACCAATTCCACAGTTTATATCAGTAAAGAAATTGATCTTGAATATTGCGTCCATTTTGAGATTTATGTGTCCCCTTAATTTTTTTTAACAATGTATTTATAATAAAACAATTGAAAAATGATGACAAAAGATGTAGGTGTGATGAGTCTTTCAAGGTTTATGATTAAACAGTATAATCTCCTTTATGTTCTCGTTGTACTGGTAGAAGTGCTTTGTCTCTTCAAGAACGCTTTTTTGTTTTCATTGAAGGGAATTTGTCAACTCCCCTACCTTTATATAAGACTATTGCTGTATCACAACAAACTTCTTCATGTGCCCTAAGGTTATTTCTCTGTGAAAAAAAATGTTATAAACCTCACTTGCATTATGCAAAATAGCTACGGTATGTGTAGTCCAGGGGGACAGAGATTACCCCAGATTAGATCGTCCTTGGATCTTGAAAGCACGCTGCCAAGGCATGATTGACACCCAGTACAGTGGCAATGGCATTAACAAGAGGTCCATGTATATCTTGGCATTTGAGTGTGACATTTCACCCCTTGGTCATTGATCATGTGCAAAGAAGCCTGGTGTACGCTCCCCAGCTTCATAGGTGCACTGTGAATGCCCAGGAAGAGAAAACGTCAAGTCCATGAGTGTGAAACATTTGCCGAGACTTGATGTTGAGTGATGTACACTTCAGACTATCAGCGTGGCTGAGCCGCTGCCCTGAATTGTGTGCAACGTGGTGCAGGGCGGTAGTCATGGGCGAGGTACTTTACACCATAGCACACTACCTGAAGATGGGGATGTAGGCTTCATCTATGGGGGCACTCACCCTTGTAGGTCTCATGATGCCGGTGAATTCAGCTGGCGAGCACTGGATGTTGAACAGTTCAGTGTTGGAGACCACCAGTCCAAAATAAACAGTCTTTTGCTTAACATTAACTTGGTGGGAACTACTGTATGTACTATAGATAGAAGGTGCATAGCTTCAGGAATGTTCCCTTTACAACCCAAAGCATCTTTATACACGGTCTCTCTACTTCTTCCAAACTTACTTGCTTCTGCCTCAAGTTACTCTGTCTTCACTACAACCCAGCAGGGTACTACAGTCCAGTAAGAGAGAGTCCTGCACTTCATCCCACAGTTCCGCATCCTCTTTTCCCTTAGGGGAACTAGTTTGCCACTATGGCTGGTACTACACTTGTCTGCTTGCTGATGACTTGGAACTCCCGCCCGGGGCACTCTCTTTGTCTCACGTTCCCTATTCCATCATGGCAGGGCCGGTGTCAGCACCCGGCGCACCTGGGCAAGTGCCGGGGCCCACTCACAGTCGGAGACACCGGCAATACTATGGGGGCCCTGGTGCCTCGAGCAGAGCAGTGGCGAGCAAGGAGAGCTGAGTATTTCATTTTTTTATTTTTTTTTATGCTTGGCGCAATATATGGGGCCCATCATATGGGGCCCATCATACACTGGAGCATCATATATGGACCATTACATGGGGCCCATCATACACTGGAGCATAATATATGGGGCCCATTATATATGGAGCATTATATGGGGCCCATAATATACTAGAGCATCATATATAGGTCCATTATATATGAAGCATTATATGGGGGCCATCATATATTGGAGTGTTATGTTTCGGTAGCTGAGGAGTGCAGGTAAAAAAGGCAATACACCAGAGAAGTTGGAATCTATGAGATTGCAGTACCCTGACTAACCACCACAACTAGAGGCAGCCGTGGAGCGTTCCTACGTTGGTCCTAGACGCCTCGTCACAGCCTGAGAAACTAACTACACCTAAAGATAGAAATAGGAAAGCTATCTGCCCCGGAGCAGATTCCCAAAGAACATAGAAAGCCCCCAAACATGTAATGGCGGTTAGACAAGATGAAATACTGACATAGACAGAAAATAGTATGAGCAAACGTTGGGGCCCAAACTACCTAAATAGAAAGGATAGGAAGGGCACTTACTGCAATCCCAAAAAACCCTGAAAAGCACCAACTCTACTAATTTCAAAATCACCTGAGATCACACGACCTCTACCACCTAAATTAGTTCTCTGGTGTAACAAAATCAAAACAGCAGCCATTAAAAAAACTATAAAAAGCAAAAGTACAAACATCAGTGGCTGAACTAAACTGAGAGGGCAAAAGCCCCCGGAGGGACCCTCAAGGCCCCCACAGAAGTGCAGGACAAAATGCAAAAATCAAGCACAAAAACAAAAAGAAGAAAATGTCTTATCTGTTAGCAGGAGATGCAGACACGACACAGCAGGCTACAAAGGAAACAGGACTCAAGGATTGAGACCAGAACAATTGATCACCGGCAACCCTGATGGAAGGCGACTCCCTTATATAAGACCAGTCAGTAACACCTGATTCCCACTCCTCACAATCTTCACTGGACAGTCCAGTACCGCTTGTAACCACCAGAGGGAGCCTCTGCTCAGAACTCATTTCAAGTCCATTCACAACAGTACCCCCCCTTGAGGACCCTCACTTGAGCAACCAGGTCGGTCAGGATGAGTTCTATGATACGCACGGATGAGTCTCCTAGCATGGATGTCCGAAGCAAACACCCAAGAATTGTCTTCCTGACCATAACCTGTCCACTTAACCAAATACTGGAGTTTCCGTCTAGAAAAACGAGAATTCAATATTTTCTCAACCACAAACTCCATATTGCCCTCAACCAGAACAGGGTCAGGAGGCAAAGCAGTAGGAACCACTGGCTCAACAAACCTCTTCAACAAGGACTTGTGGAACACGTTATGGATCTTAAATGTCCCTGGAAGAAGCAAACGAAAACAAACAGGATTAAGAATCTCCATGATCTTATAAGGTCCAATGAACCTAGGCTTAAATTTAGGAGATGCCACTCTCATAGGAATATTTCTTGAGGACAACCAGACCAAGTCCCCCACTTTAAACCGAGGACCATCAGTCCTATGCCGGTTAGCAAACCGCTGGGCCCTCTCCTGAGAGAGGGACAACCTCTCCACTACCTGGTCCCAAATCTGTTGCATACGCTCCACAACAGAGTCAACACCTGGACAGACAGAAGCCTCCGTCTGTCCTGAAGAAAATCGAGGGTGAAACCCAGAATTACAGAAAAATGGAGACATCAAAGTGGCAGAGCTAGCCCTATTATTAAGAGCAAACTCAGCCAAAGGCAAAAAAGAGACCCAGTCATCCTGATTAGCAGACACAAAGCATCTTAGATAAGTCTCCAATGTCTGGTTTGTTCTCTCAGTTTGACCATTGGTCTGAGGATGAAACGCCGAGGAGAAAGACAATTGAACACCAAGTTTAGAACAAAAGGTCCTCCAAAATCTGGAAACAAACTGGACTCCTCTGTCAGACACAATGTTCTCAGGAATGCCGTGTAAACGAACCACGTGCTGAAGGAACAAAGGCACCAATTCAGAGGAGGAAGGCAACTTAGGTAATGGCACAAGATGTATCATCTTGGAAAACCTATCACAAATCACCCAGATGACGGTCATTCTCTGAGAAACAGGGAGGTCGGAAATGAAATCCATAGAGATATGGGTCCATGGTCTCTTGGGCACAGGCAATGGCATCAACAAACCACTAAAGCGAGAGCAAGGCTTGGAGCGAGAGCAAGTCCCGCAGGACTGCACAAATTCCCTGACATCACGAGACAAGGTAGGCCACCAAAGGACTGACTAACCAAGTCTCTGGTACCAAAAATTCCGGGATGCCCAGCCAACGCGGAACAATGAATCTCAGACATCACACTCTTTTTCCACCTGATGTTTTCCACCTGATGTTTCCACCACCTGATGTTTGGCTCCCTCCAGCCAATGTCTCCACTCTTCAAAAGCCCACTTCAGGCCAGTAACTCCCGATTACCCACATCATAATTACGTTCAGTAGGAGAAAATTTTCGAGAGAAAAAGGCACAAAGGTTACTTTTAGAGGTCTCTGGATCTTTTTGGGACAAAACGGCACCTGCCCCAATTTCAGAGGCATCAACCTCCACCTGAAATGGCAGAGAAACATCAGGCTGCCGTAGAACAGGAGCAGAAGTGAATCTCTGCTTAAGTTCCTGAAATGCAGAGACTGCCTCAGGAGGCCAATTCACCACATCAGAACCCTTTCTGGTCAAATCAGTCAATGGTTTAACAATAACCGAGAAATTACCAATAAATTTACGATAAAAATTGGCAAAACCCAAAAATCTTTGAAGAGCCTTTAATGAAGTAGGTTGGACCCAATCACAGATGGCCTGAACCTTGACCGGGTCCATTTCAATAACAGATGGGGACAAAATGAATCCCAGAAATGAGATCCTCTGTACGCCAAAAGACACTTTGATCCCTTCACATACAGAGCATTCTCTCTCAAAATCTGGAATACAGTTCGACATGTTTCACATGAGAGTCCCAGTCATTAGAAAAAATCAAGATATCATCCAAATAAACAATCAGAAATTTATCCACAAAATCCCTGAAAATGTCATTCATGAAGGACTGGAAGACAGAAGGAGCATTAGTGAGCCCAAAGGGCATCACAAGGTACTCAAAATGCCCCTCAGGGGTATTGAATGCCGTCTTCCATTCATCCCCGTGCTTAGTGCGAATAAGGTTATATGCCCCCCTGAGGTCAAGCTTGGTAAACCAAGTAGCGTTTTTCACCCTGGAAAACAGGTCAGAAATCAAAGGTAACGGGTATTGATATTTTACAGTAATATTGTTCAAAAGACGATAATTAATACACGGCCTTAATGAACCATCCTTTTTGGCCACAAAGAAAAAACCGGCACCTAAGGGTGAAGAGGATGGTCTGATATGACCCTTCTCCAATGATTCCTTGATATAAGACCGCATAGCGTCATGTTCAGGTACAGACAAGTTAAAAAGGCGACCTTTAGGGAATTTACTACCAGGCACTAATTCAATAGCGCAGTCATAGCTCCTATGGGGAGGCAAGGATGCAGATTTACTTTCGCTAAACACATCAGAAAAATCAATCAAAAAGTCAGGAACATCCTGAGCCTGGGAGGAGGCAGAAAAAACAGGAGTGTTGGTATTAACACATTGGCAGCCCCAACTGGTTACAGACACAGATTTCCAATCCAAAACAGGATTATGAGACTGAGGGTTGCCCAGTACGATAATATCATGCAGATTATACAGAACCAAAAATTTACAGCACTCCTGATGATCAGGTTCAACCCTCATTATCACCTGAGTAGAGAACTGAGGCATATTCTCAGCCAAAGAGGTAGAATCGATCCCCAGTAGGGAATAGACTTCTGTAGGGGTATCAAGGGAAACCCACAACGTTTAGCAAAATCATAATCCATCAGGTTAATAGCTGCTCCAGAATCAACGAAAGCCTGAGCAGAAAATGAGGACAGAGAGCATATCAGAGTGACAGTTAATAAAAACTTAGTCTGAACACTACCCAAGACAACTGAGCGTGCAAAACGTCTTGCCCGCTTAGGGCAGACTGAAATAGCATGAGAGGCATCACCACAGTAGAAACATAACCCATTGCGCTTTCGAAACTCATGACGCTGTGCCCCAGACACCACTCTATCACACTGCATGGGTTCAGAAGCAGGTTCACAAGGCAACACCATTCCACGCATACTTCTCCGCTCACGCAAACGTCTGTCAATTTTGAATCGCTAATGACATAGAATCATTGAGACCAGAGGGACAGAGAATCCCACCATAACATCCTTTACATTATCTGACAGACCCTTCCGAAAAAGGGCTGCCAAAGCGTCGTCATTGCACTTGGTCAGGACTGCCCACCTACGGAATCTCTGACAGTATAACTCAGCGTCATCAAGACCCTGATTTAATGCCAACAAGGCTTTTTCATCTTGATCAGTGACATTAGGCTCATCGTACAATAACCCCAAAGCCTGAAAAAATGCATCAACATCACTCAAAACAGGATCCCCAGGTGTCAGGGAAAAAGCCCAATCCTGAGGATCGCCGCGCAGGAGAGAGATGACAATTTGAACCTGCTGCGCTGCGTTCCCTGAGGACTTAGATTTTAAGGCAAAAAACAATTTACAATTATTTTTGAAATTCTGAAACTTAGCTCGATCCCCTAAAAACAAATCTGGCATGGGAATCCTAGGTTCCACAACAGGTAACCTAGCAAGATATGCAGCAATACTCCGAACCTCAGTGGCAAGCTGATCCACACGGCCAGACAACTGTGCAAACTCCATTGAGAGAAAAAAAAATCCTCCCCAGCACCCAGAGATACAGAGGGAAAAAAATGCAACAAACAGAAAATATCTCTGACAACTCTGACAACCTTTTTTCTTTCACAATATTTTTTCCCTTCTGTGAGTACAATACAATTTTCAATTTTTTTGGCCGGTGATACTGTTATGTTTCGGTAGCTGAGGAGTGCAGGTAAAAAAGGCAATACACCAGAGAAGTTGGAATCTATGAGATTGCAGTACCCTGACTAACCACCACAACTAGAGGCAGCCGTGGAGCGTTCCTACGTTGGTCCTACACGCCTCGTCACAGCCTGAGAAACTAACTACACCTAAAGATAGAAAGAGGAAAGCTATCTGCCCGGAGCAGATCCCCAAAGAACATAGAAAGCCCCCAAACATGTAATGGCGGTTAGACAAGATGAAATACTGACACAGGCAGAAAAGTATGAAAAAGCGAATATAGCGGCGCTAGTGCGTGTATATCTCCAATAAGCAGCAAGTAAAAATAGGCTTTCTACCACAGAGAAATCAAGAAGGGGAAATGTAAATACTATAGGTATACTCGCGCTACAACTGGAAGATATAGCCACACTGATGACCCTTACCTTAAAATATAGAGGAGATTTGCAGAATAAATTCAGGTGTAAATGCGCCTTTTTTGTCAGCAAGCTTAAAATATAGAGGAGGATTTGCAGAATAAACTTCAGGTGTAAATACCCCTTCCAATGTACACATTTTTAAGCGTATAGTAAAAAAACATTGGAAACTACTAAAGGAAGATAAAACAATTGGGGATAAAATTACCATGCACCCCAAGTTTATCTTCAGAAAAGCTAAGAATATTGGCCATATTATTGCAGCAACTGTACGGAACTTTGAACCTTAAGCACTATTAACCAGCCAAAAGGTCCTTTCAAAACCTCAATAACAGGTTTCCATCCTTGCAATAAATGTAAAATGTGTAAGACATTAAAACTAAAAAAACAAAAAGTAATTAAGACCCAAAATGGTATAGAATTTCCCATTAGGGATTTTATCAGCTGCAAAACTACTGGGGTGATATATGCCATTGAATGTCCATGTCAAAAAATATACTTGGGACGTACAATACGCCCCCTTTGTAAAAGAATTGGGGAACATCTTCGTAATATTGAACCCGTTATGATGACCACCCTTTATCTAGGCATTTCAACATGATCCATAAGGGATCACTGAAAAATGTGAAGGTTACAGGTATTAAAAGGGTTAAAAAGATTGGAGAAAAGGCGACTACATTAAGAAAATGTCTAGAGAAGAAACACGTTGCATCTTTGAACTAGACACCATTAAACCTAAGGGACTTAATAATGATATTGAGTTATTTGCATTTGACTGATCTGCATTAACATGATTGACTGAGAAGCTATATATATGGATGCATACCGCCGGAAGAGCCATCCCTGAGGAAGGAATCCGACAGATTCCGAAACGCGTAGGATTGATTTTTGGCTCTTCTAGGACACCGTATTTTGCTCCCTGGGCACCACGTAACCGCCAGGGTCACGTGACCCGAATCTTGCCGAGCTCCACCGACGTCATCACAGATCGCTTTACCGCACCTCCATCTGCCGTGATCAGCGTCTTCCATCTGGGTAAACCGGAAGCGTGCCACCGGCCGGGGCCGTTTTCTGGAACCCACGCTACGTTGTCAAGAACCCCCTCACTACGACATTACGATCATCTTTTCTTCCCTCAGATAAGTACTTCTTTTACAACCGCCGTTTGTATTGGTTTCCCAGGCACCAACACAACGCCGTGTCAGTTACGTACACCGGACCGCTATTGCATTGTACTTTAAAGAGCACGCATTGTGTTTCTTTCTTTCTGGTTATACTTTTTTAGCCACTTATCCCCATACATGCTATAGCTGTATTAATTACATTATTGGTCCTTTTTGCAATATATAATGTATAAGGACATCTGGTCATCTGTATACAGTTTATCGTTCTTCACACTCACAGGGATCCCTTGACCTATCATATCATCGGATCATCATTTATGTATTTTAGATAAGCACGCTCTATATGTGTATATTCATTTATCGAATGGTATTCACATGCAGGATCTATATACACTTTTGACTATACTATATATTATGTATATTTGATACAATTATATATTTTATTTTTCGTGGGCAGCCATACCCATATACAATACTAGTGTCACACAACCATTTTATACTATATTTATTTATATATATATATTTTTTTTTTTGGATGTATTCCTTTAAATATATTTTTTTCTTTTAGCTTGCTGACAAAAAAGGGGTATTTACACCTGAAGTTTATTCTGCAAATCCTCCTCTATATTTTAAGCTTGCTGACAAAAAGGCGCATTTACACCTGAATTTATTCTGCAAATCCTCCTCTATATTTTAAGGTAAGGGTTCATCAGTGTGGCTATATCTTCCAGTTGTAGCGCGAGTATACCTATAAGTATTTACAGAAAATAGTATGAGCAAACGTTGGGGCCCAAACTACCTAAATAGAAAAGGATAGGAAGGGCACTTACTGCAATCCCAAAAAACCCTGAAAAGCACCAACTCTACTAATTTCAAAATCACCTGAGATCACACGACCTCTACCACCTAAATTAGTTCTCTGGTGTAACAAAATCAAAACAGCAGCCACTGAAAAAACTGGAAAAAGCAAAAGTACAAACATCAGTGGCTGAACTAAACTGAGAGGGCAAAAGCCCCCGGAGGGGACCCTGAAGGCCCCCACAGAAGTGCAGGACAAAATGCAAAAATCAAGCACAAAAACAAAAAGAAAAAGAAAGAAAAGAAAATGTCTTATCTGTTAGCAGAGATGCAGACATGACACAGCAGCTACAAAAGAAACAGGACTCAAGGATTGAGACCAGAACAATTGATCACCAGCAACCCTGATGGGAAGGCGACTCCCTTTATAAGACCAGTCAGTAACACCTGATTCCCACTCCTCACAATCTTCACTGGACAGTCCAGTACCGCTTGTAACCACCAGAGGGAGCCTCTGCTCAGAACTCATTTCAAGTCCATTCACAACACTGGAGCATCATATGGGGCCCATTATATATGGCGCATCATTTTAGGCCTACTATATATGGAGCATCTTATAGGGTCCATTATATATGGAGCATTATATGGGGCTCATTATTCTGTATGGAGCTATATATGGGGCTCATTATACTGTATGGAGCACTATGTGGTGCCCATAATACTGTATGGAGGACTATACTGTTTGTCTTTTGAGCTATTGTAGAATTTACAATAGATATCACTCATGTAAGTAAGAAGTGAAATGTTTGGCATTGTACTATACCTATATTTCTCTGCCGTATCGGATCATCATGAATTGTGGTCTGGTTAAAGGGGCGCACTGAGACTCTTTTGCCCGGGGCCCATAAAAACCTGGAACTCGACCCTGCGTCATGGCCTGTTACCTCTCTGAGTTGTAAAGTCAGGGCAGTACTGCTAGGTATCCTGTCCCAGAACCCATCTCCAGTAAATCACTCTATCCTTCTATCGCTTTTCCTTTCTCTGCACAGGATTACATTATCCACTGCCTCGGTCTCCACTCAGCAATGTAGAAGGGAGAAAACTAGGATGCAGTGACACTGGATAAAAGGATAGCAATGTGAAGTGAGAACACTAGGGGTGTGGTGACACTGGATAATGGATAGCAATGTGAAGTGAGAACACTAGGGGTGTGGTGACACTGGATAATGGACAGCAATGTAGAAGGAAGAAAACTAGGAGTGCAGTGACACTGGATAATGGACAGCAATGTAGAAGGGGGAAAACTAGGAGTGCAGTGACACTGGATAATGGACAGCAATGTAGAAGGGAGAAAACTAGGAGTGCGGTGACACTGGATAATGGATAGCAATGGAGAAGGGAGAACACTAGGAGTGCAGTGACACTGGATAATGGATAGCAATGGAGAAGGAAGAAAACTAGCAGTGCAGTGACACTGGATAATGGACAGCAATGTAGAAGGGAGAAAACTAGGAGTGCAGTGACAATGGATAGCAATGGAGGAAGAAAACTAGGAGTGCAGTGACACTGGATAATGGACAGCAATGTAGAAGGGAGAAAACTAGGAGTGCGGTGACACTGGATAATGGATAGTAATGGAGAAGGGAGAAAACTAGGAGTGCAGTGACACTGGATAATGGATAGTAATGGGAGAAGGGAGAAAACTAGGAGTGCAGTGACACTGGATATGGATAGCAATGGAGAAGGAAGAAAACTAGGAGTGCGGTGACACTGGATAATGGATAGCAATGGAGAAGGAAGAAAACTAGGAGTGCAGTGACACTGGATAATGGATAGTAATGGAGAAGGGAGAAAACTAGGAGTGCAGTGACACTGGATAATGGACAGCAATGTAGAAGGGAGAGAAAACTAGGAGTGCAGTGACACTGGATAATGGACAGCAATGTAGAAGGGAGAAAACTAGGAGTGCGGTGACACTGGATAATGGATAGCAATGTAGAAGGGAGAACACTAGGAGTGCAGTGACACTGGATAATGGATAGCAATGGAGAAGGAAGAAAACTAGCAGTGCAGTGACACTGGATAATGGACAGCAATGTAGAAGGGAGAAAACTAGGAGTGCAGTCACACTGGATAATGGATAGCAATGGAGAAGGAAGAAAACTAGGAGTGCGGTGACACTGGATAATGGATAGCAATGCAGAAGGAAGAAAACTAGGAGTGCAGTGACACTGGATAATGGATATCAATGGAGAAGGGAGAAAACTAGGAGTGCAGTGACAATGGATAGCAATGGAGGAAGAAAACTAGGAGTGCAGTGACACTGGATAATGGACAGCAATGTAGAAGGGAGAAAACTAGGAGTGCGGTGACACTGGATAATGGATAGCAATGTGAAGTGAGAACACTAGGGGTGTGGTGACACTGGATAATGGACAGCAATGTAGAAGGAAGAAAACTAGAGTGCAGTGACACTGGATAATGGACAGCAATGTAGAAGGGAGAAAACTAGGAGTGCAGTGACACTGGATAATGGGACAGCAATGTAGAAGGGAGAAAACTAGGAGTGCGGTGACACTGGATAATGGATAGCAATGAAGAAGGGAGAAACACAGGAGTGCAGTGACACTGGATAATGGATAGCAATGGAGAAGGAAGAAAACTAGCAGTGCAGTGACACTGGATAATGGACAGCAATGTAGAAGGGAGAAAACTAGGAGTGCAGTGACAATGGATAGCAATGGAGGAAGAAAACTAGGAGTGCAGTGACACTGGATAATGGACAGCAATGTAGAAGGGAGAAAACTAGGAGTGCGGTGACACTGGATAATGGATAGTAATGGAGAAGGGAGAAAACTAGGAGTGCAGTGACACTGGATAATGGATAGTAAATGGAGAAGGGAGAAAACTAGGAGTGCAGTGACACTGATAATGGATAGCAATGGAGAAGGAAGAAAACTAGGAGTGCGGTGACACTGGATAATGGATAGCAATGGAGAAGCAAGAAAACTAGGAGTGCAGTGACACTGGATAATGGATAGTAATGGAGAAGGGAGAAAACTAGGAGTGCAGTGACACTGGATAATGGACAGCAATGTAGAAGGGAGAAAACTAGGAGTGCAGTGACACTGGATAATGGACAGCAATGTAGAAGGGAGAAAACTAGGAGTGCGGTGACACTGGATAATGGATAGCAATGTAGAAGGGAGAACACTAGGAGTGCAGTGACACTGGATAATGGATAGCAATGGAGAAGGAAGAAAACTAGCAGTGCAGTGACACTGGATAATGGACAGCAATGTAGAAGGGAGAAAACTAGGAGTGCAGTCACACTGGATAATGGATAGCAATGGAGAAGGAAGAAAACTAGGAGTGCGGTGACACTGGATAATGGATAGCAATGCAGAAGGAAGAAAACTAGGAGTGCAGTGACACTGGATAATGGATATCAATGGAGAAGGGAGAAAACTAGGAGTGCAGTGACAATGGATAGCAATGGGAAGAAAACTAGGAGTGCAGTGACACTGGATAATGGACAGCAATGTAGAAGGGAGAAAACTAGGAGTGCGGTGACACTGGATAATGGATAGTAATGGAGAAGGGAGAAAACTAGGAGTGAAGTGACACGGATAATGGATAGTAATGGAGAAGGAGAAAACTAGGAGTGCAGTGACACTGGATAATGGATAGCAATGGAGAAGGGAGAAAACAAAGGGGTGCAGTGACATTGGATAATGGACAGCAATGTAGAAGGGAGAAAACTAGGAGTGCAGTGATACGGATAATGATAGCAATGGAGAAGGAAAGAAAACTAGGAGTGCGGTGACACTGATAATGGATACAAAAGGAGAAGGAAAAAAACTAGGAGTCAGTGAAGGTAAGGTAGAAAAAGAAGGGGAAAACTAGGAGGCAGTGACCTGGATAATGGACGCAAGTGAAGGGAGAAAACTAGGAGGCAGTGAACGGAAAGGAAGCAATGTAGAAGGGGAAACCTAGGAGTGCAGGACATGGATAATGGACAAAAGTAAAGGGGGAAAAAAACTAGGGTGTTTGGCCCCAAGGGTAATAAAAGTAATACGAAGGGGTAAACTAGGAGTGCAGTGACATGGAATGAATAGCTTGGAAAGGAAAGAAGACAAGGAGTGCAGTGATTTTCAAACTGATGCGCTGCGTGGGCACAAACACATTTTCCTTTGCCTTTAAAAAGAAATGAGTGACAATGACCCAAAGGGGGGAGAGGCGTGTGTATGGAGGAGGGACAGGTGTTCATGCCCCTGAAGTGGTATTAATGTCTTGAAGGGGCAGAAGGGGACAGAGCAGTGACTGCAGTGTAAAGAGAGGTGCAGTGGAGTGGGAATGTTTTTTAAAGGGCAGGAACGCAGCAGCATGGAGAACTGACAACAGTAAAGTGATAGTTTCTATGAAAAGGGGAAAGGAAAGGGGGGGGCGGGGGGAAAGGGAAAAAACCGCGTCATGGGGGTAGAAATGCGCACAAAGCAGGAGAATAATCCAGGATGTGTGCAGGGGGAGGAAAGGCAAAAAACTAATGAAGGGAGGTAGTTCAAGGTCTCGGGGGGGGAAAATAATAACGCCTTTTTTTGTTGCTTTTTTCAGAGCGGAAAAAACTTTTCAACAGTTGTGAGACGTGAAGGAATATGTGGTGAAGGGTGAAATTTTTACCTAAGCCCCTTGCTGCTGGAGAAAATGTTGGTTTTTGTAAACCTGGTGGTAAAAAAGGTCACTACCCCTGCCATTTAGTACACTTTTTAACTCAGACCTGAATCCACTGGGGTTTTATTAGGAACCCCAAAAATGGTGCTTGTGAGCACGCAGGGGCCCCTTCAGTCTGGACGGGGGCCGGGACGAAGGTGTCCTAAAATGTGAGAGCTGTCTTCAGCCTGGACACGAGGGGTCCTGGCAAAAGGGGAACAGTCTCAAAGAGGTGAGCTTCTCTTGGGGTGCGGGGAAGTCCCCGGGGCACAGAGTAGTCGCAGTGAAACCCCTGCGAAATAGCGACTGAATGGAGGGGACCTCTCCAAGTCTGGACATTGGAGTTCCCTTTCGGACATAAAGAGGAGTGTCTGTGAAACTCCATCTGGTAACATTTGATAGGTTTTGTTTTTGGGCACAGACTGGTAGAGTCTGGGGCCCGGAAGAGGGGGGCCTCTTTCTAAGTGTAATTAGTGGCAGACAAGCCAGGTTTTTTTTTAGATTTGTTTTTATCTGTGTCTGTGGACTTTAATAAAACGGATGCGGCTTTTTACCAAATGCTGTCTGAATGAATGTTTTCGTCCTTTTTCTGTCTACCCAGACACGATCCTAGAGTAAACCCCCGAAAAGCTTACAATTGGGGGGGGAATGGGGGGGCGCGCAGGGCCGGTACAGTTAGTGCTGGAGTGTGCTGCAGCACAGTGGCAAAAGACAGCTTAAAAGGGGGAAGTCTATTGAAATAGCAGCACAAAAAAAAAAAAAAAAAATTGTGCAGCAAAACGTCTGTTTGGAGCTTTTTGGAGAGACAGTGGCCTTATCTGCAGAGAGAAAAGTATGCACGCAAAGCTGAACTGTTGTGAAAATGAGGGGGAATGGCAGCAAAAAAAGAAAATTTTGGGCAGTCTTAAAGAGACAGTAGCCCTAATAGACTTGCAAGGAAAAAAAAAAAAAAAAAGGGTTGACAGCAAGGCTGAATTTTCTGTGGAAAAAAGCTGTGTAGTGTGTGGCCTTTTTCGAAGTCTGCCGTTGTGAAGAAGAGAAGTCTGACAGCATGGATGACAGCATGGGGGCGTTTGAACAAAAAAGGGGCAAAATTTTGTGCAAAAAGACTGCTGTGATTGAGACAGATGAGTCCCCGGGTAGGGGAACTGTTGAGTCCGGTGCAGGCCCAGGAAGCATGGAGCAGCAGCGCCTGCAGCACCAGCGCGCATGCAGGGGACCGGCAGCAAAATTTCCGCACCGCAGGGAAAAAACCGGTTTTTTTATTGAGCAGATGACAGCAAAAAAGGATTTTTTGGGGCCCGGGCCCGGTAATTTGGAAACACCGGGTTGTCCGTATAAAGAAAAGGGGAAGACGGCCCTTTTTTGAAAATGACACCTCGTGTATGTGGAGGTATATCTTACTAGGGGTTTTGGGACTGGCAGGAAGGAAACGCCCCCATCTGAATGGGCCCGGGGGGTACCTAAACTGATTGGGGAACCCCAAAAAGTTGGGGGGACCCCAGCAAGCAGGACAGCGAAGACTATGCCAAATTTTTAAACGGGATTCTTACCCCGGGGTGTTACGGTTGCGCCCCGCCAGGAGAGTCCATGGGTGGGATACAGTGGAGTCTGCAGTCCAGGCCTGATTTGGAGTTGAAAAGGTGATGGGAGCTAACCCAACACGTCCCCTGAGGTCAGCCGTCGAGAGGTCGTCACTTTTGGGGTTTCCCCGGCGTGAACTACGGTAGAGCGTTCAGTGTTGGGGGGGTGGGGTATGTGATAAGCGGGTTTTGGCCCGGGGGACATGTGGGTGGGAGAGTGTGATGGACGTGTTTTGGGCTGGCGGAAATTGCAGCCAAAAGTCCAATAGGGGGGAGCCTATGTTTTTGGAAAAATGGCGATCCCCTCTCCCTGCGCAGAGCCGTTTGTGCCCCCAGCGAAGAGACTGGACCCCGGGGCCCCGGGGTTGTAAATTTTCTGAGCCCAAAAGGGCCCCCTTGGTCAGAGAGTCAGTGCTTCCTATGTGACGCCTGTGATAGGGCTTTCCCCCGTAAGCCCTGAGTGTGGGGGACTCCCTGAAAACCCAAAAATTCCCCCGAGACTGGTGGAGGGGGCCCCAAAGGGGGGGTTTTCATATGAAGGGGGGGGAGGAAGCCCCCCGGGGAACCCCTTTTATTGGGAAAAGATTTTTCCCCGGGTTTTTAAGGGTTCTTGGGGGAAAAATGTTTCTGAGGACAGTGTGATGAAGCCCTACGGGGTGCGCACCCAGGGCGGAAACAATGCTGGGGCCTTAAATTTTGTAATGATGATGACCATGAAAAAAAGATAAGATAATGATATCATGTAATGAGATGCCCCTGATGAGGATGCTGATATTGATAATGATGATAATGCTAACAAAAAGGGTTTTTAACTGTGATGACCTGATAAATGTCACTTTTTGCGGTGATTTGGGAGCGGGTGGTGGTTCTGGGGGAACCGAGTGTCCCTGCCCCGCCTGGCCCTGTGACAATTTTGGGGGGAGTGAGCCGGTGCGGACCCCATTTTAAAAAGGGGACAGGGAAGTTTTTCTAAATGAGGTTCCCCGACCGGCCCTTTGGGAGGGGGTTTCCCATGCTGCCATGAAAAAAAAAAACCTATTGAAAAGGGACACTGAACCCCCGGGAGAGGTCGTAATCACCGGTACTGAGCTTATGGAAAAAAATAGTGGGGGGTTATACATAGTCCATACTTGGGGACCCCTGAGGGAAACCGGGGCCCCAGGGGGGTGAAGTTAATGTTGTGGATGACAGTTAACTAAGGTTTCCAAAAAAGATGTGAAGAAAAAGAATTGTAAAACCTGACAGTGACCGGTGTGAATAAAAGAAGTGTCAAACCCCCGGAATGACCCCGATTGGTGAAAAAAGGGGGGTCAACGGGGGTAGTGGGGGTGATGTGAGTCTTGTGACAAAAAGCAACCAGTGCAAGTGGGAAAGGCATGGTAGCAGAGGAGATTGAGAGTCCTGAGGGGAAAGGGTGGGGACCTTGCATCGGCGGAGGAGGCATCTAAAAATTTGTACGTTGGCCGGTTCCCTGTCAAACTAAGGTGAAAGAAGGTTTGAAATGAACACAGCACAAGTGGATGCTTTTAAATAGAAAGTTACAAGTTGGTGTGGATCTGCTCAGGCCAAGGCTCGGAAGGTGATGCGCAAGGGGGGAAAGCCGGGGAATGGTGGACCCCCGGCCAGGTGCCTCACCAGAGGTGATGTTCAAGTGAGCTGTGGGGAAAAGATGAGATTGGGGAATGACTCTCCCCCGGAAATTTTTTTCCCCCCCCGGGACAGCGGCGTGGACGGGTAGTGGGGTCCGTGGGCGATCGCAAAACTCGGGCCGGAATTTGGCGCCCGGTGCGCCATCGGAGTTCCGAGGACCCAAAGGATTGGATAAATCCCAAAATGAGTTTTTTAGACCCGGGGTTTGGGGCCTTGGGAGCTCAGGGGGGATTTTCATGGAGTCTACACTTAAAAACCCGTCCATGAGTGGGAGGGGCGATGTGTCGCCCGTTGCCGCGCGATACACGGGCTCAGATGGGATGCAGAACGTGGGGAAAAGAAGACTGAGGTGGGGTTTTCTGGCTGTCCCCCCGAAAGCCTAAGAAAGGGCCGAAGGGACGTAAAGGACGTCCAAAAAACCCTACGGAGAAGGCGTAGCCAGAGGACCCTGGGAAAAAAGTAAGAGCTCTGAGTTTATGAAAGTGACCTGTACCAAAAAGGAAAATTTTGTGACCACCAAAAAAAAACACAGCTCCCTCTACATGCCAACTTTTTAAAAGTGTGGTCGGAATGGTAAGACCATGACAGGGGCGTTGGGCTGTGGGTAAATTTTGAATAATGATATTTAAAAAGTGATGTGCAAAGAAAGTTAGGGGGAATTAGAGAAAACCCCTATACCCCTGTGACAGTGGTGACCAGGGTCGTGCCCCAAAACAGGGGTACGAAAGTTTCTAGGAAGAATCAGCAGAGCGTTTTGAGGCCCGGGGGTACTTATCTGGTGGCCACTATACCGAGGCTGAGGCTGGCATAAAGTCAAAAGAAACAGTGCGAAAAACCCAGGCCCCAAGGTAAGGCCTGGGAGGGTACAGGTAGTGGGGGGTTTTGATGAAGGAAAACGATGTTGGCTAGACGGGGGGATGAAGTGATGAGGGCCTGACTGGTCCCCATTCCTGCTCTGTTGGATTGTTGACCAGCCCCCCTCGGGGTGCCCCCCCCTCCGGTCTGGAAAGAGGAGGGGATATGTGAGACAGTAAGGGTTTGGTAAAAGGGTTAATTTTACCTAAGTACCTTTGACTGGTATGGCAAATGTGTGGCTTTGAAAAACCCGGTGGAAAAAAAAGGTCACTACCCTCCATTCTTACACCTTGCAGCTAACCTGAACCCCCAGGTGTTGATTAGGAAGCCAGAAGTAGGTGTTTTGAGCACAGTCAGAGAGCCTTAGTTGGAAAGGGGGGCCGGGGACAGAAGGTGTCTCAAGGTGTGAGAGCTGTCTTCAGCCTGGACACAGAGAGGTTCCGGACAGGAAAAGCGTCTCTAAGATGTGGCTATCTCAGTCTGGGTGCAGGGTACCCCCGGAAAGGATTTCGCAGTGAGAATCCGTGCGAATAGGACTGTAGGGGTACCTCTTCAAGTCTGGAATTGGAGTTGCCTTGGACATAAAGAGGGGGGTCTGTGAAACTCCATCGGTAACATATTGAATGTGTTTTTTGGGAAGACTGGTAAGTTTGGGTCCCGGTAGAGAGGGCCATTATCTAAGTGTAATTTAGTGGTAGACAAGCCCAGGTTTTTGTTTTGATTTGTTTTTTATCTGTGTGCTGTGGACTTTAAAAAAAAAAGGATCGGCCAGTTTTCACAAAATGCTGTCTGAATGAAGTTTCCGTGCCTTCTGTTCCCGCGCGATCCTAGAGTAAACCCCCGGAAAGGCTAAAACGTTAAAGACAGAAAACCCCAAAAGATGGGGGGGGGGGGGGGGGGGGGGGTTTGTTTTTAAGGGGGGGGGGGGGGGAAACAGCCCAAAAAGGGTCACAAAAAATGATAACCGCTATGAAAAAAGCCAAAACCCCCGGCACCCCCCCGGCCACGGAAGGTCAGTATTTTCTGATATTTTTAGAAAAGTCAGGGGGGAACAATCAGAGGAAAGTAGGGGTGCTTCTCAACTTTTAGAATATCAGCAAAATTTAATTTATTTCAGTTCTTCAATAAAAAACTAAAAACTCTTTTTAAATATAGCTTAAAAAAAGAGGATCTATTTCAGTGTTTACCGTTTCCAAATTATTATGCAAATAATTTTTCTCATTTTTTCCCAAATTACCATATGAATTGCAGCATTAAAATTTTCAGTAAAAAAACTATTCGTGTAAATTGAAAGGGTTTTTGTACAAACTGCTTGTAACAGTATATTTTTTAAAAAAAATTAAAAACAAAAACTGCACTCAAAATGCATTTCCCCAAATTATTATGCACAGCAGATTTTAACCCCTTTTCATTTTAAAAAGAACAAAAAAATGGTCATTTTTGAAATTAAAGCTTTTGCAGGTTTTAAAAAATGAAATCAAAAATTTTTTAAAATCAAAACTTTTTTCTAGGTGATGTTACATTTGCACATAGGACCCCTGTTGGGGGGGGCTTTTTAAAAGCCCCCCCCCCCCCCCCCATTGAATTTTCATTTTTTTATTTTTTTTCTTCAATTGTTTTTGCAGAGGACAGAATACCCTCCAGACTTTGTTAGATGTAACTGCCTCCACCCATATAGACACTCCTTTTTGTGCCCCCGAGGGTCTAAAGGGGGTTTTAGGTCAGGGGGCTGGGGCCCCCCCTAGTTTGTCCCCTTTTTCCCATGCAGCCCAAATGCAGTTTTATGTGCAGCATAGCGGTGCATTTTATGCATGAAAATTATCTTGCGCAAAACACGGTTCTTCTTCTTGAACAGGGGAGGAAGGCGTTTGAGAAACTAACTACAATGGGGGTTCTCTTTACCCCCCTTAGGGATCCTAAAGGGGCCAACAAAATCTCTCCCCATGATTCAGCCCAAAACATTCTCCACCTCCTTTTGTTGGGGGGTAGCTGTGTTTGCTGGGGTGTCCTAACCAGCCACCTTCATCCTCCACTACCATCGAGCGTTCACGGCCTCTCGGGGAACAAAACAGTTTTAAGTAGTCTTCATGTATTTTTGGGGGCCCCGGAGCCGTTTTGTTGTGTGCAGTGGATGGGGAGGTCGACAGGAGGTTACCCCCGCTGAAAAAACCCCTAAGGACCCTGCATCTTTTGTTTGGGGGATTGGGGGCCCCAGCAGTTTTAAAAATTGTTGTGCTATGACAAAGGGTTTTTGCCCCCTGCTCTTTTACCGACGTATTGCTGTAGAAAAGGTCCTCAATTTTCCCTTATCACAGCACACGTGTGTACTGTGAAACCTTTTTTTCTTGACTGTGCGATGATCACGATGAGTGTTTTGGCAATGTTGATTTAGTCATGCCTTGACCTAAAAAACTCCACAATTTGTTGCTTTCAGCAGCTGCACATCCTTTTCTTTCCCATTTTGGCAGAAAAAAGTGGCTCTTAAAATGGGGGAAGCTTTTTTTAAATAGTCTTTTCCCTTCATTGGACACACCCCCCCCCAATAATTTTCACAGGTGTCTGCAATTGCTTACAGTGTAAAGAGCCCGACACACATCACCCCCAATGAGTTTTTCTGACTAAAAAAAAATTCTTACCTTATCACTCCTAAACAATTTTTTAAATAAAATTTGGAACACGTTATTTCTTTTAGGGTATTGCACCGGTCAGGATTTTGGGCCGTGTTTGTTCAGGATTTGACCGGTGAAATCTGCACCGAGGTCCGGGGGGTCACCTGCATTTTTATGCGTTTTTTTACATGCATTTTTTTTTTGGATTCATTTTTTTTTTCACTTGAAATAAAGCTAAAATTAAATTTGGTTTGGGAAGGAAAAAAAATGATTTCCTGTTTGCAGAAAAATTGGGGTATGTGCACAAGTCAGCAATTGCGCGGGTTGGACTCAGCCATCCAACCCTGCGCGTCCGCTGTTACAGCATAGTAGATGGTTTTTTAAAAAATCCATGCCCCCCTATGGTGCCCAATGCCCTTGGTCACCGCAGAGACAGACATGGTCGCGTCTTTCGACGCCTTTCCGCTGCACAAATTTTCCCACACTTTATTAAATTTTATAATATAACGAGGAGGTCCCTGTCTGAAGCCTTTACAGACGCGCAAGCGTGGGGACCCGCGCACTGGCTCCGCAGTTTTTTGGGTCCAGAGGTGAGTACTCGTATGGCGCGGAAGAGCGGTATGCGTATGGATGTATACCGGATCTCGGGGGCCCTACTCACTATTACTGCGGGGGGGCGTTGCCAAGGCGCTTCTCTCTCCCGGGGCAGGAGACCAGGAGTGCCGTCGGGAA
>JARQOD010010837.1:0-25783 GCA_033576555.1 Oophaga sylvatica
ATAAAAAACGGCCTAAACCATCGAGTACAAAACAGGTGAGGGCGTTCCTTGGCATCCTTGGGTATTACCGCCGGTTTATACCTAATTTTGCCGGGCGAACCGCGGCCCTAACCGATCTCTTGAAAGGAAAGAAAACGGTAATGGTTCGGTGGAACCCTCAGGCAGAAGAAGCCTTTCAGTCCATGAAGTTGGCCCTGTGTGGACAGCCGGTCCTCATCAGCCCCAACTTCAATGAAACCTTCATTGTACAGACAGATGCCTCGGAGGTAGGACTAGGGGCGGTGTTGTCACAAAAAGTGAATGGTGAAGAGCACCCGGTCACCTACTTGAGTAGAAAACTTGTCCCGGCAGAGAAAAACTATAGCGTAGTAGAGAAGGAGTGTTTGGCTATTAAGTGGGCCTTGGAATCACTACGTTATTATTTACTCGGGCGTCAGTTCCACTTGGTGATGGACCACTCACCCTTGGTATGGATGAGGAATGAAAAAGAGAGGAATGCGCGAGTCACCAGGTGGTTCCTGTCACTGCAAAATTTCAGTTTCTCTGTAGAACATCGCCCTGGGAAGTTGCAAGCAAACGCGGATGCCCTGTCCCGGGCACCCTGTATGGTGGCAAATGTTCAACCCCACAAGTTTGAACAGAGGGGGGGAATATGTGAGGCAGTGACCGGGATCGTTTACGAGGGACGTTATATTTCCCCCAGAATGTGTAGAGACCTATTAAAGCCATTGGAGTGCATTGCAGTCACACACACAGCTGCGGCTGCAATGCAGGAATGAAGGTGAGCAATGACCTAGTCAGACTACCTGGCTAAGGCAGATTAAGTAAAATCCGGCAGGGCCTTCATTTCTTGGAGGAGGTCACAGGAGGAAGTGGGGCGGCCTCCTCCCTCCAACCCGGGTTTTCCCAGTGGTTTTTGCCACAGGTCTTTAAAACTCCTGCACTAAGGAGTAGTGTTGTTCTATGTTGGGATCCTGCAAGGAGCATAGCAGGAAAGCTCCACAGGACTGTGTGTAGCTGAACCCAGGCCTGGGACGGCTCTGCACCAGTCAGGCTCTGTTCGGCCCGGCGCGGCCGTTGTCCCCGGCAACCAGTGTTTATGGACTGATGTTAACCCGGCTGCGTACCGGAGGACTTTTCCTGTTTTACCCGTGAGTTGCTGAATTAAAGCTGTTTTCTTTGGACTTGCTTGGGTCACTGCCTCAGTTACTGCACGGTGTGAACACCGCCGTCTTACAATATATATATATATATATCCATACTCACCTCTCCTCATCGCTCCCACGCTGATTCAGGCGGCGGCTGATATCTGCAGATTAACATTATTTGGTGACATGAGAAGTTCCCTTTAAAATATAAGTCAATGGGAAAGCTAAAAAAGATGTCAAGATCATGAAGTCTTTTCAAGTGTATGTCAGTGCTTTCGTTTAAAAAAAAAGCTACTGTTTTCTTATTCGTTATAAAGATTTTTTTTAAAGTCATCGACTGTCAGTAAGACGCTCCAATAAAGAAAAAGCTCCAGCAAGAATAAAGTGTTGAAAAAGAGCTCAAGTAAAGTCCAGAAAATACTAATATAAAGGAGATTTTAGGTCTACAAAACCCGAGAAAAGTAATAATTCCTGAAGAGTTTTCTTCTTAAAAAACAGATTGTTTTTCCTCTCGTAGAACATGTTCACACAGAGGGTTTTTTGGCAGTGTTTTACAACACAAACTCTAAAACTAGTGTTTTTTTTAAAGATTTTCTACTGCAAAAACTGAGAAAAAACACCTCAGTATGAGCTACCTTAGTCTCCACAGCGCAGATTAACATATGAACTACCCACAAATCGCCCCCATAAACTGCAATGGGTAATCTGCACTGCTGGTCATTCCAGTGGATTTCTTTTAACCTGTGACATGTCACCTAGTGAACAATCTTCCTGGACACCGCAGTGGGTGGCCCGTGGCCTTAGACCTCTTTCACACATCCGTTTTTTTTTACTTCAGGCATGATCCGGCGTGTTGTTAAAAAAACGGATCCGGTACCGGATGCGTTTTTTTTACCATTGACTTTCATTAGCGCCGGATCATGCCTGATGTCATTGCATTGTATCCGTTTTTGTCCAGATCCGGCGGAAATGTACATTCCGGCGGCCGGACAAAACGGTGCATGCAACGTTTTTTTTTGTTTGCCGGAGCCGCCTGATAGTGCCTGAAGCGGCGCATCAGGCGGCCGCTACTACTACTACTACTACTACTACTGCTACATTTTCCACTGTCTCCGGACATCCAAAACCCTCTTTTTCCGGGTTCAAAAGTTCAGGTCGGATCCAGCAAAAAAATCGATCCGTTGCATCAGTTTTTTCATTTCAGCGCCGGATCCGTCCCTTCAGGTGTTCGCCGGATCATGCCTGACACAAAAAAACAGATGTGTGAAAGAGGCCTTACACAATGGGATGGGGTATTCCATGCGCAGACCCCACAGCGAGCACCACAGGGTCAGCCCCAGATTTTTTTGCTTCAGATTCTGGTGCACTTATGTGTAGCCCTGGTACACAATACCAGGAGGATGAGTGGAGAGGTAACAGTTAAGGTCTCTTCATGACATCATGTACACTTCTGACACACCCAGTGGGGGTGTGGAAGGGAGTGATTTCTAGTCAGTCAGTTTTCCTGTCCTTGGACAGAGTAGACGTGTCCAGTTTAAGTCTATCATCAGTTCAGAAAGTGGAGTCTGGTGTAGGTGTCTGTATACACCTTAGTCTAGTCAGAGCTGTGCCTCACTGGAAGAAAGACTGAACTATCTATTAAGAGACAAGCAAGGCGAAGGGCAAAGTGGAAGGAAGATAATTGGAAAAGTGCTTTTGACTTGGAAAAGTCCTGCACGTTGCAACCGGTTACTGGGGACCGAAGGATCACTATTGTACAGCATAGTGAAGAGAAAACCAGGAATCTACCGGACCCTAGGTCGCGGCAGACAAGCCCCTTATAGTCAGAACGTAGCTGGAGTCAGGGGGTGTGAAGACTTTGAGTTAGTGCACGACAATAAAAGGATTCAGCTCCCTCGCAGGAAGGCTTCTAACACAAATCTGACTGGGCAGGTACAGCTAAAGATAAGCTGGAGATTTGAGAGGACTACGCTTCAGGCTGGTCGTACTCAGCTTCATTGGAAAGTAAAGGAGGCCCCTAACTTGCTTAGCTGTTGCCTCAAAGCTCATCCTCCATCAACCCCATCAGCCTCCCTGGGACCTGCCTTATCATCCTGCAAGTAAAGGTATGGAAAGACGTTGACTGTGTGAGACTGAGTTATTATTGCATGCCTGCACAATCCTCACCTAACTACCGACCTGAGGGAAGAGTCCCACCTGTAGGGGACCCGACATCTAGCTGCATCACCATCCCCTCAGAGATCTACAGCAGCGCTGGTACAAATTACCAGAATACTACAGGTGGCGTCACGAACTGTATATAAATCAATCCCCTGTAAATATATCCCCAACATACGCCAGACCGCCCGGGCCACAGACCGAGCCACAGCTACCTGTGACAAAATCCCCATAGACTTCTACGGGCTCGGCTCTGAGTACCCCATTGCCCTGGTAACCCACAATTGTGGTGGCGGGTCGACACAAAAACTTGGCGTCACGAACAGGATACGAAACTTGCAGCATTGCGAGCCCTGTGTGCCTGTGGATTGTTTTTGTGAAAAAGGACTGTTTGCTATTTTTGGCGCTAAAATCCGCCATTTTGCCGCCATATTCGCGCCCTCAGGCGCTGGAGAAGAAGGAGGGCGTACCTGAAAGAGCGCGCAGAGTCTTGGACACGCCCCCAACCTGCACCCCAAACCGCATCGCAAACTGCATAGCAATCTGCATCGCAAACCGCATCGCAAACTGCATAGCAATCTGCATCGCAAACCGCATAGCGAACTGCATAGCAATCTGCATCGCAAACCGCATAGCGAACTGCATAGCAATCTGCATCGCAAACCGCATAGCGAACTGCATAGCAATCTGCATCGCAAACCGCATCGCAATCCGCATAGCAAACTGCATCACAATCTGCATTGCAATTCGCATAGCAAATTGCATCGCAAAATAGAGCGGCAGGTCCTGCAACAGGAAGTGAACGCTCTGACATCAGAGCGCCTGCGACGAAGGTCCTGTTCCCACTGCGGTGCCTGTGAAGTAGCAGCATCTGAAACCGGTAGGCTCCGTTTAACCAAGGGGGCGCTAAGATGTCACAACAACCGGCTGACAGTGCGGCCCCGGCCGGAGTCCCCAATCCCGCACCGTCTGGTATTGTAGCGCCAGATGGGGGTGCAGGTCCAGCACCCAGTCCGGTAGTCCCGATCATGCCACTAACGCTCCCATATATGCCTGGGGCGAAATGGCTTCCCCAATACAGCGGTGGGCCAGGCACATTAGCAGGCTTCAAGCGGAAGTTATGCAGCATCCTAGAAATGTACTCCATGCCTGAGAGACAAAAAGCTGCTGTGCTAATAGGGCAGCTAACTGGCGCTGCTGAGAGGGAAGTGGAGACTTGGGATACCGTTGATCAGGAGTCGGTGCCTGCGATCTTCCTGAAGCTTCATGCCATATTTGAAGACCGCACAGAAACGGATCTCCGGATGGCCTTCTATCACTGTTCACAACAGCCAGGTGACAGCATCCGGGACTATGCTTGCCGACTACAGGGAGCCCTGAGAGCCCTCAAGCAAATTAACCATTTAAATGCTATCGACGAGAATAGGATGCTGAAAGAACAATTTATACAGGGATTGAGATCCCCAGAGGAACGCAGAACTGTAAATTGGTGGTCCTTAGATCATCCGGATGCTACCTTTGATGCCCTAAAGGACATGGCAATAAAAGGGCTGCGGCCCCTGGGCAAACCCGAGGTGGCCACCCAACATCATCAGGGTGAAGTCACTCTGGAACCGGCAGTAACCCCCTGTTCCCCGCTAGTGGCAGAAACCAAAACGCAGGTGACACCTCCTAGTGAATTGGACTGTCTGCGCTCAGAGGTGCGCCAGCTGACTAAAAATCTGGCCGCTGTGATGAGTGCCCTACAGCTGCGGAAAGAAGAGGAAGGGAAGATCTTGCTAGCTGACTGCCCAGAGGACGTTCCGTGGATGCACCGGAGAAGAAAGAAGACGTCGCCCCCCGGAGGAGGACAACGCCACCCCCAGGAGCAACCTCTGATCAACACCCTTCTCGTCGAGAGATCATCTGTTATCGCTGCAACCGGAAAGGTCATCTGTCTACACAGTGTCCTTTAAACGGGCAGAACCTGGGTCCAAGGGCCAACACCCAGGAGAATACCCGTCAGGCCCCCTAGACTGGAACCGCAGGTATGTGGGCGGGCGACCCTACCTGTCTATTATTCTAGATGGTATTGCTGTTCCAGCATTGTTAGACACTGGGTCCCAGGTGACCCTAATACCTGATGCTCTATATACCAAGTACTGGTCAATGGACAGTCTTAAACCTCCGAGCCTTGACTTTACTGTGTATGCTTCGAATGGTCTTCCTGTAGAAGTACTCGGAACAAAATGTGTAGATGTAAAGGTGGGCAGAGAGGAGTTGAAAGACCAAGGGCTTCTGGTAGTAAAGACTGTAAATGAGGAGAACGGTTTAAATATCATTTTGGGTACTAACATTATCGGTAATTGTTTGGGAGAAGTTGTGTTCTTACTCCAACAGCTCGCTGAGATTGCCCGACCAAGGCAGAAAGGAGTAATCCAAAGAGAGATCCGGGCCCTGGTGTGTCAGCAGCAAGCGAAGCTTACCGACGGCGAAATTGGTAATGTACGGGTCACTGACTCAGATCCTATTGTGATACCCCCAATGAGTGAAATGATCATTTGGTGCAGGGCAGCCATAGGTCTGAGAGGACAGAATTACCAAGCTGTAGTAGAACCCCACCATTCAGAACATAGACCTACACTTCTGACTGCTAGAGGAGTAGTAGAAGTGGTGAATGGAAGAGTACCTGTACGGCTTCTCAATTGGGGAGATGATGAGGTAAATTTACCCCGTTATGCAACCATTGCTAAACTTCATGCTGTTGATAATAATTCTATTCTCCCGGCTGAGTCCTTAGACTCCTGTCAAATAGAGGAGGACAATGACCCAGCAACTCAGGTGGCGGAATGGTGTCAGCAGCTCCATGTTGGGACGGACACCACTCCCGCTCACCAGAAGCAAGGGGTATTACGGGTGGTGCAAGAGTACGCCCAAGTGTTTAGCAAAAATCCACTTGATTTTGGGATCATTAAGGGAGTACAACATCATATCCCTACAGGCAGTCATCCTCCCATCAAAGAGCGGTATAGGCCCATACCTCCAGCTCATTATCAGAAGGCTAAAGAAATGTTAAATGATATGAAGAAAGCTGGGGTGATAAGGGATAGTTGTAGCCCCTGGGCAGCCCCTCTAGTTCTGGTTAAAAAGAAAGATGGTAGTATGAGAATGTGTGTGGATTACAGGCAGGTGAACCGCATAACACACAAGGATGCATACCCGCTACCACGTATAGAGGAATCATTAGCTGCTCTGAAAACGGCTAACTACTTTTCTACCCTTGATCTGACTAGTGGTTACTGGCAAGTGGCTGTGGCTGAGGAGGATCGTGAGAAAACGGCTTTCACCACCCCAATGGGGCTCTGTGAGTTCGACAGAATGCCGTTTGGGCTCAGTAGTGCCCCAGGAACATTTCAGAGAGTGATGGAAAACTGTCTGGGACATCTCAATTTTGAAACCGTGCTGCTATACCTAGACGACGTTATCGTGTATTCCAAGACATATGAGGACCATCTGAAGCACCTGGCAGAAGTGTTTGAGTCCCTGTCCAGGTACGGGATGAAGTTGAAACCCTCAAAATGCCATCTACTCAAGCAGAAGGTACAATACTTGGGGCACATCGTCAGTTCGGAAGGAGTAGCGCCGGACCCAGAGAAAGTCACTGCCATCCAGAAGTGGCCGGAGCCGAAGAACCTTAAGGAAGTGCGACAGTTCCTGGGACTAACGGGTTACTATAGGAGATTCGTGAAAGATTACACGAAGAAGGCAGCTCCTTTACAGGACCTCCTGGTAGGACAATCCTTAAAGAGCAGAAACCCTCCCTTTAATTGGGGTAAAGAACAGGCTGAAGCATTCCAAAAGATGAAAGAGATCCTGACAGGTGATGAGATCTTAACCTATCCTGATTACAGCCAACCGTTCCTGTTGTACACCGACGCCAGTAATGAAGGGTTGGGAGCCGTTCTCAGTCAGAAGCAGAATGGACAAGAAAAAGTCATTGCTTATGCTAGCAGAAAACTCAGGCCAACTGAAAGGAATCCGGAAAATTATAGCAGCTTCAAGCTAGAGTTTCTGGCGCTGGTCTGGGCCATCACTGAAAGATTTAAGCACTATCTGGCCTCCAACAAGTTCACGGCGTACACAGACAACAACCCGTTAACGCACCTGGAAACCGCCAAGCTTGGTGCCATGGAGCAGCGATGGATGGCCCGGTTGTCCAATTATCAGTTTACTATCAAGTACCGGGCAGGTCGAAAGAATGCTAATGCTGATGCGTTGTCCCGAAGGCCGCATGACTCTGACACGGAAGAAGAATCGGACGACCTGGAAGAAATTGAGCTACCCGCGTTCCATCGAAATGGGGTAGTCCACGAGCATCGAGTCCACAGAAAGCAGAATGGTGCAACATTAAATCCTTTACCCCATCATAGTTGGAAAGAGACTCAGGACAGTGATCCAGTGGTCAGCCGCATCAAGGAGTTGTTAAGACAGGAAGGCTCCTCTCTGGAAAAGGATGCACCTATGTCAGCCAAGCTCCTGTGGAACGAGAAAAGCAGGTTGTTCCTATACCGTGAGAAGTTGTGCAGAAGATACGTCAACCCCAGAACCCATGAAATGGTCTGGCAAATCGTGGTCCCCAAGGCAGACGTCCCAATGGTGTTGGAAGCGTACCACGATCAAGCAGGACACTTTGGCTGGAGGAAGCTGGAGACCCTGTTGAGATGCCGGTTCTACTGGGTAGGGATGCGCAGCTCCGTCGAGAGGTGGTGTCGGAACTGTGGACCCTGTGGTCTCAGAAGAAAGGACTACGGTAGTCAAAAGGCCCCCCTGCAACCTATCCGGACGACTCGTCCTCTGGAGATTGTGGCCCTGGACCACGTCAAACTGTCGCCGAGTAGATCTGGATACTCATACGCCTTGACCATGGTGGACCATTACTCCAGATTTCTGGTAGTCGTTCCAGTGAAAGACCAGACCGCAGTGACGGCCGCGAAGACCTTTCAAGCAAGCTTCTGCAGACCGCATGGGTATCCCGAGCAAGTCTTAACCGATCAGGGACCTGCTTTCGAAGCTGATTTATTCAAGGAATTCTGTCAAATGTACGGGTGCAAGAAAATAAGAACAACACCATACCACCCTCAAACCAACGGTCTTTGTGAAAAGATGAACCATATTGTCCTTGACTTGTTGAGATCCATACCGTTGGAAGACAGGAATCGATGGCCGGATTTACTACCTGATTTGGTTGATTTGTACAACCATATACCTGTAAGCTCAACTAACTGCACTCCAGCTTATCTTATGAGAGCAAGGCCCGGAAAACTACCAATGGACCTAGAACTTGGAGTGGTAGAACCGGAGGCAGACGACGCTGTTGAAAACTGGGACGTCAATCGGCAAGAGCAATACAGAAGAGTACAAATCTGTGTGGAGGAAAGTCTCAATAAGGCACGGGAGAAACAGGAAGATGTTTACAACAGAAATGCTCCTGCCAAGCCTCTGATGCCTGGAGAGGTAGTATTAAAAAGAAAAAGAAAGATGCACAAACTGGATAATCAGTGGGAGCAAGAACCCTACGTCATACAAGATTCTAAATACGACAACAGAAAAGTTTGTGTCGTCAGTAAAGACGGAGGAAGAACAACAACCACTGTGTCCAGAGATCATTTGAAGTTGTGTCCAGAACACTTAAAGAGTTGTGAAAAGAACCCTGTCCTCAATCAAAGAGAAAGAAAGGAAGAGGTCATACACACCGATCTGGGAGATTTTCCTGCGGATTGGCCCCGACTGGGAGATGCTGTGATAATTCCGGTGTTGCAGTTTTATCAGCCACAAGAGGAAGTTTTACCTCCAGTTGTGCCTGTGGTGCCAGTTGAGCCCGTCCAGGAGTTACCCATTCCAGCAACACCTCAACCTGTAGAACCTCAAGATGGATCATCTGAAGCAGCGCCCCATACTATGGGATCCCCTGGTGAAGCTGACTCACACCGCCCAGCCATCAGTACGCTTGCCAGATCCATAGAAAGATTAAGGCAGTTCTATAGTTTGCCGTTACGCAGTGCAGACAGATCGCAACTTGATATACCTGAAACTACACCACGTAGATCAGAGAGAATCACAAAAGGGAAATTACCCATTAGATATCAGCAGTAGTTATAACGAATTTATGTGAACATTGTAAAAGTCTATATATATAAATGTGTTTTTTCTCTATTATGTCTTCGTTTAACAATGGACTCAGAGGCTGAGGACTGAGCCAGCCCAAAAACTGTATCCTGTAAATAGTTGCACTAAAGTGCCTTCTTAATGGTTTCACATGAAACCTTGACTCACCTCTGAACCAAAAACCCGTGTGGTGTGGCACTGAGTGAGGTCTGCATTTGGATGTCCTGCAGCCCACCCAGGACCCACGTTGAAGGTTTGGTGCGGGTCCTTCACAAGTATCTTGTATATTTATTAAATGCTATTTGATACTTTTGTATTTCTATATGTAAAATGTTATTGTTCGTAACGTTCAAGGTGTTCTTACCTCCCGGATGGGAAGATGTTATTGTTTAATGTTTATTGTATGAACAAAAATGTCTCTTTATATTTTACAGCCCGGGAGTGCTGTCATTTACCATGGGGGAATGTGTAGCCCTGGTACACAATACCAGGAGGATGAGTGGAGAGGTAACAGTTAAGGTCTCTTCATGACATCATGTACACTTCTGACACACCCAGTGGGGGTGTGGAAGGGAGTGATTTCTAGTCAGTCAGTTTTCCTGTCCTTGGACAGAGTAGACGTGTCCAGTTTAAGTCTATCATCAGTTCAGAAAGTGGAGTCTGGTGTAGGTGTCTGTATACACCTTAGTCTAGTCAGAGCTGTGCCTCACTGGAAGAAAGACTGAACTATCTATTAAGAGACAAGCAAGGCGAAGGGCAAAGTGGAAGGAAGATAATTGGAAAAGTGCTTTTGACTTGGAAAAGTCCTGCACGTTGCAACCGGTTACTGGGGACCGAAGGATCACTATTGTACAGCATAGTGAAGAGAAAACCAGGAATCTACCGGACCCTAGGTCGCGGCAGACAAGCCCCTTATAGTCAGAACGTAGCTGGAGTCAGGGGGTGTGAAGACTTTGAGTTAGTGCACGACAATAAAAGGATTCAGCTCCCTCGCAGGAAGGCTTCTAACACAAATCTGACTGGGCAGGTACAGCTAAAGATAAGCTGGAGATTTGAGAGGACTACGCTTCAGGCTGGTCGTACTCAGCTTCATTGGAAAGTAAAGGAGGCCCCTAACTTGCTTAGCTGTTGCCTCAAAGCTCATCCTCCATCAACCCCATCAGCCTCCCTGGGACCTGCCTTATCATCCTGCAAGTAAAGGTATGGAAAGACGTTGACTGTGTGAGACTGAGTTATTATTGCATGCCTGCACAATCCTCACCTAACTACCGACCTGAGGGAAGAGTCCCACCTGTAGGGGACCCGACATCTAGCTGCATCACCATCCCCTCAGAGATCTACAGCAGCGCTGGTACAAATTACCAGAATACTACAGGTGGCGTCACGAACTGTATATAAATCAATCCCCTGTAAATATATCCCCAACATACGCCAGACCGCCCGGGCCACAGACCGAGCCACAGCTACCTGTGACAAAATCCCCATAGACTTCTACGGGCTCGGCTCTGAGTACCCCATTGCCCTGGTAACCCACAATTGTGGTGGCGGGTCGACACACTTACACCTCAGTGTGAACATGGCCTTAGGTAAACTAAGATGTGTCATATCTGCCATAAATCCTGTAAGACTGAGCCCGAATGTCACATCCCGCTGGGATTTCTCATGTGCCAGCGCTGCCCTTCATAATCTGTTCTAAGTACATGGGCACAAATGTCAGGAATTGCTAGAAATAACTCCACTTCTCAGAGCAATGGGAGCAGCGCCCTGAGGACTGACCCTGCCAGCAGATTCCCCCTGCTGTACCCAGGAAAGGTGGGCAGCACAGGGGCAAGGAGGGACATGTGCTATACCGGAGCAGAATCAGTGGAGCACCAAGGCCCAGAGGGTGGCATCATCAGTGGGCATAAGGGCTCTCAGCCCAGCCTCCTGCACTCACAGGGGGATAAGTGAACCCTGCAGCCAACTATTCAGGAGTAAGTTGGAAAGTTGTGCCCCCCATACCTGCTGATATAGCCATTGACGTCCCCATCACAGGTCTGGAAGAGGCACCTCATCCTCTCCTCATCGGGGCTGGAGGTGTCGCTGCTCCCGTTGCAGCTGCTGGTCCCGGTGACTTCCACAGCCGCCGTAGTGCACGGCTGGGCGTCCACAGACTGCCCACTGATGGATGAGGAACAGCCTAGAGCCAGCTGCGGACACAGCCACCAGTTACTCGCCCAGCTCTCCTCTCTCCTGGTGCCTGTTCCTTCCCCGCTCCCCTCCCATACACACATGGCTCCACTCCGTAAACTTCGTACACACATGGCTCTGCTCTGTACACACGGCTCAGCTCCGTACACACAGGGCTCTGTTTTGTACACCCCATACACGCTGGGCTCTGCTCCGTACACCCTATACTCATGCGGCTCCGCTCCGTACACCCCATACACACACAGCTCCGCTACGTACACCCCATACACACGTGGCTCTGCGCCATACACCCTAAATACACGCGGCTCTGCTCCGTACACCCTATACACACGTGGCTCTGCTCCGTACACCCTATACACACGTGGCTCTGCTCCATATACCCTATACACACGCGGCTCTGCTCCGTACACCCTATACTCATGCGGCTCCGCTCCGTACACCCCATACACACACAGCTCCGCTACGTACACCCCATACACACGTGGCTCTGCGCCGTACACCCTATACACACGCGGCTCTGCTCCATACATCCTATACACATGCGGCTCCGCTCCATACACACACAGCTTCGCTACGTACACCCCATACACACGTGGCTCTGCGCCGTACACCCTATACACACGCGGCTCTGCTCCGTACACCCTATACACAAGCGGCTCCGCTCCATACACCCCATACACATACAGCTCCGCTACGTACACCCCATACATACACAGCTCCGCTACGTACACCCCATACACACGTGGCTCTGCGCCATACACCCTAAATACACGCGGCTCTGCTCCGTACACCCTATACACACGTGGCTCTGCTCCGTACACCCTATACACACGCAGCTCTGCTCCATATACCCTATACACACGCGGCTCTGCTCCGTACACCCTATACTCATGCGGCTCCGCTCCGTACACCCCATACACACACAGCTCCGCTACGTACACCCCATACACACGTGGCTCTGCGCCGTACACCCTATACACACGCGGCTCTGCTCCATACATCCTATACACATGCGGCTCCGTTCCATACACACACAGCTCCGCTACGTACACCCCATACACACGTGGCTCTGCGCCGTACACCCTATACACACGCAGCTCTGCTCCGTACACCCTATACACATGTGGCTCTGCTCCGTACACCCTAAACACACGCGGCTCCACTCTGTACACCCCATACACACAGCTCCGCTATGTACACCCCATACACACGTGGCTCTGCTCTGTACACCCTATATACACGCGGCTCTGCTCCGTACACCCAATACACACGTGGCTCTGCTCCGTACACCTCATAAACAAACAGCTCTGCTACATCCACCCTGTAAACCCCTCCTGACCTCACACAGAAACTTCCCCTCATCCAGCACCATGACAATCAGCACCCCAAAGTCCTGCAGAGGCCCTTGATTATGTGACCCCTAACTCCTCCCCTCCCGTGACCTCATCACAGGTCCTGTGCGCACAGAACAGCCTAGCGATGTGATTGCTAGGAATGATTTATAGGATGATGTGGAAATGGCTGGCGCAGTGCTCTCAGCTGGATGAGGGGAGTTTGCGCCTGACATCTGCACACAGCATGGCCGGTCAGTTGTGTAGGCACTATCGACATGCAGGGCAGGGACTAATGAAGGAGGCAGGGGCTGGGGGCCGAGGCCCACCGGAGATTTCTCCGGTGTCCCGGTGCCTCAGTCCGACCCTGGCTTCATCTATTTGCTTTACGAGGATATTCTCCGTTGCTTCCATTATTTTTGGAGACTTATAACAAACCCATATCAGTAATTTACTATTTTTTCCCCCTCCTCTTATCTCCATCCACAGGGACTCTACATCTTCATTAGATTCACATATATTATCACGCAGGATGGATTTTAAGGATGATTTTACATATAAACACACACCTCCACCTCGCTTATTTGTACGGTCATTTCTAAACAGGCTATAGCCCTGTAAATTAATCACCCAGTCATGGCTATCATCCAGCCATGTCTCAGATATCCCCACCATGTCATAATTATGTTCCAACAAATTCTAATTCCTCCATTTTGTTGGTGAGGCTTCTAGCATTAGTGTACATGCCCTTTGTGTCTCTCTGTACCTCTATTCTTTCTTAAATTATTAATTGTTCTAACCCCACCCCCATGCCACCCCCACACCCAATTTCATTATTTGTGCCCACGTCTCTATCTGCACTGTCTTCCCCTCCTATAAAATGAATATCCTCCCCCCAGTCCCTAGTTTAAAGACTCCTCCAACCTTCTAGCCATTTTCTCCCCAGCACAGCTGCACCCTCCCCATTGAGGTGCAGCCCGTCCCTAGCATAGAACCTGTAGCCAACTGAGAAGTCAACCTAGTTCTCCAGGAACCCAAACCCCTCCTTCCTACACCAATTCTTGAGCCACTTATTAACCTCCCTAATCTCCCGTTGCCTCTCTGGTGTGGCACGTGGTACAGGCAGTATTTCAGAAAATACCACGTTGGAGGTCCTTGCTTTAAAGTTGCAGCCTAATTCCCTGAAATCATCTTTAAGGACCTTCCACCTACCTCTAACTTTGTCATTTGTGCCAATGTGCACCATGACCGCTGGGTCCTCACCAGCCCCTCCCAGTAATTTGTCAACCTGATCAGCGATGTTTCGGACTCGAGCGCTAGGTTCGATGATCCCTGTCTTTGTGACAGATTGCCCTATCTGTTCCCCTAATAATTGAGTCCCCCACTAACAGCACCTGTCTGGCCTGCACTGCTCTCCTAATTCCTCCCATACTGGAGCACACTCCTCCGGCTTTCAGAGGTAATGCCTTGCTGCAACAGTGCTACCCCTGTACTGACACCCCCCTCATCTGCCAACTTTGCAAACTTATTGGGGTGTGCCAGATCAGGACTAGCCTCCCTGGCGCTCTTCCCTATACCCCACCTTCTAACTGTCACCCATACACATACATACATATACATACATATATACATTTACTATATAATTGTCTAATTCTATCTGTCTGTAACGGAAATCCTGCGTCGCTGATTGGTCACACCCGGCCGGACGCGACCAATCAGCGACAGGCAGAGTCCGGCTGCGAATTGGCACAGGATTTGAAGCACGCACGCCTCCGCTATCGTCGGGAGATCAGCTGCACTAGCCGCTGATCTGACGGTAGCCGCGGGTCATCTCCACGTACATACTCACCTGCATCCCTGTCCCGGCGCGTCTGCTTCTTCCTGTGCTAGGTAGTCACGTAGTACCGCTCATTAAGGTCATGAATATGGACACGACTCCACTCCCATAGGCGTGGCGTCCTATTCATGAGCTTAATGAGCAGTACCACATGACCGCACCACAGAGGAAGAACCTGACGTGTCGGGATAGAGATGCAGGGACGTGCAGCGATGGTGTGAGCGTAAGTATGATGGGGGAGCTCAGCCATGCATACAAGAATGGGAGGGTGGGAGTGGAGCCATGTATACAGGATGGGAGGGTGGAGCGGAGCTAAGTATACAGGATGGGAGGGTGAAGCAGAGCCATGTATAGAGGATGGGAGGGTGGAGCAGAGCCATGTATGCAAGATGGGAGGGTGGAGCCGAGCCATGTATACAGGATGGGAGGGTGGAGTGGAGCCATGTATACAGGATGGGAGGGTGGGAGCGGAGCCATGTATACAGGATGGGAGGTTGGGTGCAGAGCCATGCATACAAGGATGGGAGGGTGGAGCGGAGCCATGCATACAGGATGGGAGGGTGGAGCAGAGCTAATTGTACAGGATGGGAGGGTGGAACGGAGCCATGCATACAAGGATGGGAGGGTGGAGCAGAGCCATGTATACAGAATGGGAGGGTGGAGCGGAGCCATGAATACAAGGATGGGAGGGGGAAGCGGAGCCATGCATACAAGGATAGGAGGGGGCGGAGCCATGTATACAGGATGGGACAGGGGAGCCATGTATACAAGGATGGGAGGGGGGAGCTGTTATGATTTGGTAGCTGAGGAGAGCAGGCAAAAACGGCAATACACCAGAGAGGTTGGAATCTACTGGATTGCAGTACCCTGACTAACCACCACAACTAAAGGCAGCCGTGGAGCGTTCCTAAGTTGGTCCTAGATGCCTCGTCACAGCCTGAGAGGTTAACTACACCTAAAGATAGAAAGAGGAAAGCTATCTGCCCCGGAGCAGATCCCCAAAGAACATAGGAAGCCCCCAAGCATGTAATGGCGGTTAGACAAGAGGAAATACAGACACAGACAGAAAATAGTATGAGCAAACGTTGGGGCCCAATCTTCCTAGAAAGAAAAGGATAGGAAGGACACTTACTACAATCCAAAAAACCCTAAAAAATACCAACTCTACTAATTGAAAAAACACCTGAGATCACACGACCTCTACCACCTAAATTAGTTCTTTGGTGTAACAAAACTAAGCCGCAGCCACTGAAAAAACTGGAAAAGGCAAATGAACAAATAACAGAGGCTCAGATAAACTGAGAGGAGCACAAGCCCCCGGAGGGGACCTGGCTGACCTCCACAGAAGTGCAGAGAACAATGCAAAAAGCAAGCACAAAAATAAAAGCAGAAAATATCTTATCTGATAGCAGAAGATGCAGGCAAGACAAAGCAAGCTTCAAAGTGAACCAGGAACCACAGTTGAGAAGAACAATTGATCACCGGCAAACATGATGGGAGGGAACCTCCCTTATATAAGACCAGTCTGTAACTCCTGATTGCCAATCTTCACAATCTTCATTGAATGGTTCAGTACTGTTTGTAACCACCAGAGGCAGATTCTGCTCAGAATTCATTTCTAACGCATTCACAACATTACCCCCCCCCTTGAGGAGGGGTCACCGAACCCTCATTTGGGGACCCAGGTCGGTCAGGATGAGCTCTGTGATACGCACGGATCAGTCTCCTAGCATGGATGTCCGAAGCAAACACCCAAGAATTGTCCTCCTGACCATAACCTCTCCACTTAACCAAATACTGGAGTTTCCGTCTAGAAAAACGAGAATCCAATATTTTCTCAACCACATACTCCAGATTGCCCTCAACCAAAACAGCGTCAGGAGGCGCAGCCATAGGAACCACTGGCTCGACAAACCTCTTCAATAAGGACTTGTGGAACACGTTATGGATCTTAAATGTCCCTGGAAGAAGTAAGCGAAAGGAAACAGGATTAAGAATCTCCATGATCTTATAAGGTCCAATGAACCTAGGCTTAAACTTAGGAGATGCAACTCTCATAGGGATATTTCTTGAGGACAACCAGACCAAGTCCCCCACTTCAAACCGAGGACCATCAGTCCTATGCCGGTTGGCAAACCGCTGGGCCCTCTCCTGAGAGAGGGACAACCTCTCCACTACTTGGTCCCAAAGCATCTCAGATAAGTCTCCAATGTCTGGTTTGTTCTCTCAGTTTGTCCATTGGTCTGAGGATGAAAGGCTGAGGAGAAAGACAATTGAACACCAAGTTTAGAACAAAAAGTCCTCCAAAATCTGGAAACAAACTTGACTCCTCTGTCAGACACAATGTTCTCAGGAATGCCGTGTAACCGAACCACGTGCTGAAGGAACAAAGGCACCAATTCGGAGGAGGAAGGCAACTTAGGTAATGGCACAAGATGTATCATTTTGGAAAACCTATCACAAATCACCCAGATAACGGTCATTCTCTGAGAAAACAGGGAGGTCGGAAATGAAATCCATAGAGATATGGGTCCATGGTCTCTTGGGCACAGGCAATGGCATCAACAAACCACTAGAGCGAGAGCAAGGCTTGGAGCGAGAGCAAGTCCCGCAGGACTGCACAAATTCCCTGACGTCACGAGACAAAGTAGGCCACCAAAAGGACCGACCAATCAAGTCTCTGGTACCAAAAATTCCGGGATGACTGGCCAACGCGGAACAATGAATCTCAGACATCACACTCTTTTTCCACCGGTCTGGGACAAACAATTTCCCAATAGGGCAGCGCTCGGGTTTATCCTCCTGACACCCTTCCAGAGCCAGTCTCAAATTGGGCGAGATGGCGGAAAGAACTACGCCCTCTTTCAAAATAACAGCAGGATCAGATAACTCAGGAGAGTCCGCAAGGAAACTCCTCGAGAGGGCATCCGCCTTAACATTCTTAGTGCCAGGAAGAAAGGAAACCACAAAATTAAAACGTGTGAAAAACATGGCCCACCTGGCCTGTCTAGGATTAAGTCGCTTGGCTGATTCCAGATAAACCAGATTCTTATGGTCCGTGAGGACCACCACCTGATGTTTGGCTCCCTCCAGCCAATGTCTCCACTCTTCAAAAGCCCACTTCATGGCCAATAACTCCCGATTACCCACGTCATAATTACGTTCAGTTGGAGAAAATTTTCGAGAGAAAAAGGCACAAGGGTCACTTTTAGAGGTCTCTGGATCTCTTTGGGACAAAACGGCACCTGCCCCAATTTCAGAGGCATCAACCTCCACCTGAAATGGCAGAGAAACATCAGGCTGCCGTAGAACAGGAGCAGAAGTGAATCTCTGCATAAGTTCCTGAAACGCAGAGACTGCCTCAGGAGGCCAATTCACCACATCAGAACCCTTTTTGGTCAAATCAGTCAATGGTTTAACAATAACAGAGAAATTACCAATAAATTTACGATAAAAATTGGCAAAACCCAAGAATCTCTGAAGAGCCTTTAATGAAGTAGGTTGGACCCAATCACAGATGGTCTGAACCTTGACCGGGTCCATTTCAATAACAGATGGGGACAAAATGAATCCCAGAAATGAGATCCTCTGTACGCCAAAAAGACACTTTGATCCCTTCACATACAGAGCATTCTCTCTCAAAATCTGGAACACAGTCCGAACATGTTTCACATGAGAGTCCCAGTCATTGGAAAAAAATCAAGATATCATCCAAATAAACAATCAGAAATTTATCCACAAAATCCCTGAAAATGTCATTCATGAAGGACTGGAAGACGGAAGGAGCATTAGTGAGCCCAAAGGGCATAACTAGGTACTCAAAATGCCCCTCTGGGGTATTAAATGCCATCTTCCATTCATCCCCGTGCTTAATGCGAATAAGGTTATACGCCCCCCTGAGGTCAAGCTTGGTAAACCAAGTAGCATTTTCACCCTGGAAAACAGGTCAGAAATCAAGGGTAACGGATATTGATATTTCACAGTGATATTGTTCAAGAGACAATAATCAATACACGGCCTTAATGAACCATCCTTTTTGGAACCTCCCTTATATAAGACCAGTCTGTAACTCCTGATTGCCAATCTTCACAATCTTCATTGAATGGTTCAGTACTGTTTGTAACCACCAGAGGGAGCTTCTGCTCAGAATTCATTTCTAACACATTCACAACAGGGAGCCATGCATACAAGGATGGGAGGGTGGGAGCGGAGCCATGTATTCAGGATGGGAGGGTGGAGCAGAACCATGTATACAGGATGGGAGGGTGGAGCGGAGCCATGTATACAGGATGGGAGGGTGGAGCAGAGCCATGTATACAGGATGGTAGAGTGGAGCGGAGCCATGTATACAGGATGGGAGGGTGAAAGCGGAGCCATAATATACAGGATGGGAGGGTGGAGTCGAGCCATGTATACAGGATGGGACAGGGAGCCATGTATACAAGGATGGTAGGGGGGAGCCATGCATACAAGGATAGGAGGGTGGGAGCCGAGCCATATGTGGAGCGGAGCCATGTATACAGGATGGGAGGGTGGAGCAGAGCCATGTATACAGGATGGGAGGGTGGAGCAGAGCCATGTATACAGGATGGGAGGGTGGAGCGGAGCCATATATACAGGATGGAAGGGTGGGAGCGGAGCCATGTATACAGGATGGGAGGGTGGAGAGAAGCCATGTATGCAGGGTGGGAGGGTGGAAGCGGAGCCATGTATACAGGATGGGAGGGTGGATTCGAGCCATGTATACAGGATGGGAGGGTGGGAGTGGAGCCATGTATACAGGATGGGAGGGTGGAGCGGAGCCATGCATACAAGGATGGGAGGGTGGAGCAGAGCCATGTATACAGGATGGGAGGGTGGAGCAGAGCCATGTATACAGATGGGAGAGTGGAGCGGAGCCATGTATACAGGATGGGAGGGTGGAAGCGGAGCCATGTATACAAGGATGGGAGGGGGTGCGGAGCCATGTATACAGGATGGGACAGGGGAGCCATGTATACAAGGATGGGAGGGGGAGTCATGCATACAAAGATGGGAGGGTGGGAGTGGAGCCATGTATTCAGGATGGGAGGGTGGAGCAGAGTCATGTATACAGGATGGGAGGGTGGAGCGGAGCCATGTATACAGGATGGGAGGGTGGAGCAGAGCCATGTAAACAGGATGGGAGAGTGGAGCGGAGCCATGTATACAGGATGGGAGGGTGGAAGCGGAGCCATGTATACAGGATGGGAGGGCCGTATGTGGAGTCGGGAAGGAATTTTTTTCCCCAATGTGAAGCTTACTGTTTGCCACATGGGTTTTTTTTGCCTTCCTCTGGATCAACAATGTTAGGGCAGGTTAGGATAGGATATGGGTTGAACTAGATGGACTTAAAGTCTTCCTTCAACCTTAAATAACTATGTTACTTATTTTTTTTTTGGTCTGCCATTGTTTTGTCGTGCCGCGCCCACCACCACCATTTTATGATCCCTGCTGCTTTTACTGTAGTTGTCCATCTATGACTTTTATTTAGGTCTGCCATTGTTTTGTCCGGCCGCGCCCACCACCACCACTTTTATGATCCCTGCTGTTTTTACCGTAGTTGTCCATCTATGACTTTTATTTAGGTCTGCCATTGTTTTGTCCTGCCGCGCCCACCACCACCATTTTAAGATCCCGCTGTTTTTACCGTAGTTGTCCATCTATGAAGTTTTTTGGTCTGCCATTGTTTTGTCCTGCCGCGCCCACCCCAGGGCCGTATTTTCCATTAGGCACCCGAGGACACGTGCCTAGGGCGGGACTCTGCGGGGGGGCGGCACCTGAGCAACCTTTTTTTTTTTTATAAGTCCGGGACTCCGGGGGTCGGCCCAACCCCCCCAAATCATACACCTCCTCCTGCGCAGCTCCACCGTCCAGCGCCGACATCTGTGAGCGTTGTAAGGTTTCAACTCGCTCAGCTGCTTCAGAGGCATTTAGGAGACACTTTTCTTATCCAAAAGTTCACCAGGTTTATTACTTCAAAACCTCACAGTAACGTACAGTACAATTCTCCAGTACTTCAGCTCCTGCCTGGAGCCTCACTCCTCAGACACAGAGACCTCTCTGTAATGTCCCGCCTGGACACAGTAAAGTCTGTCCACACTGGCAGACTCCCACAACACTCTCTCAGGTGCCAAACACACTTCTGTTACATAGCCGTAAACCCACCCAGCTCTCCAAGTCACCTGGAAGCCTCCCAATGTATAGCACAACTCTCAGCAGTAGATCTGCTGAGCAAAACAGGCCCAGGCTTCCATCACAGGGCCACCCACCTCTGCGATACATACCGTCCATCCATCACATGCCTCCATGCATATCCCGAGGAGCATACACAGTGCCCCCTAGCTGCATCGGGGGTCACTACACCACAGCGTGCTGTCATAACATCGTACCGCTCATTAAGTTCATGAATATGGATGCCACTCCACTCTCATAGGCGTGGCATCCATATTCATGAGTTTAATGAGCGGTACCACGTGACCGCACCGGCGCCAGTCAGACTGAGTCTGTCAAAAACACAGACACACACGTGCAGCAGCCTGAGCCTGGAGCAGGGACCGGACCGGACCGCGCCACCAGTGCACAGACTCAGGTGAGAGCGGTGTGAGCCCCTGGTGCCGGTGCGGTGCCCAGGCCGTTCAGAATGTGCGCTGTGCTGTGCCTGTGTGTGTGGTGACAGCCCCGGGGACACCTGTGAGCGCAGCAGGTTGTCGTGCTGCAGGCGTGTGGACAGTGGGCGGCAGAGGCTGTGGAGTGATCCAGCCAGAGGAAGAATGAGCGGCTCTGCGGCAGTGAGAGGATGGAATCAGCTGGGGGGGCGATCAGCCTGCCTGGGGGCCCAGACTATCTGGGGGGCCCAGACTATATGAGCGCTGGGGGGATCAGCCTGCCTGGGGGGCCCAGACTATCTGGGGCCCCAGACTATATGAGTGCTGGGGGGGATCAGCCTGCCTGGGGGACCCAGACTATCTGGGGGGCCCAGACTATCTGGGGGGCCCAACTATATGAGCGCTGGGGGGGGATCAGCCTGCCTGGGGGGCCCAGACTATCTGGGGCCCCAGACTATATGAGCGCTGGGGGGATCAGCCTGCCTGGGGGCCCAGACTATATGAGCATGGGGGGAGGATCAGCCTGCCTGGGGGGCCCAGACTATATGAGCGTTGGGGGGGGATCAGCCTGCCAGGGGGGCCCAGACTATGAGTGCTGGTGGGGGGGATCAGCCTGCCAGGGGGCCCCAGACTATATGAGCGCTGGGGGGGATCAGCCTGCCTGGGGGCTCAGACTATATGAGCATGGGGGGAGGATCAGCCTGCCTGGGGGGCCCAGACTATATGAGCATGGGGAGGAGGATCAGCATGCCTGGGGGCCCAGACTATATGAGCGTTGGGGGGGATCAGCCTGCCAGGGGGCCCAGACTACAGTTAGGTCCATAAATATTTGGACAGAGACAACATTTATCTAATTTTGGTTCTAGACATTACCACAATGAATTTGAAACAAAACAAATCAGATGCAGTTGAAGTTCAGACTTTCAGCTTTCATTTGAGGGTATCCACATTAAAATTGGATGAAGGGTTTAGGAGTTTCAGCACCTTAACATGTGCCACCCTGTTTTTAAAGGGACCAAAAGTAATTGGACAGATTAAATAATTGTAAATAAAATATTCATTTCTAGTACTTGGTTGAAAACCCTTTGTTAGCAATGACTGCATGAAGTCTATGAACTCATGGACATCACCAGACACTGTGTTTCCTTCTTTTTGATGCTCTGCCAGGCCTTCACCGCGGTGGTTTTCAGTTGTTGTTTGTTTGTGGCCTTTCTGTCTGAAGTTTAGTCTTTAACAAGTGAAATGCATGTTCAATTGGGTTGAGATCAGGTGGACTGACTTGGCCATTCAAGAATATTCCACTTCTTTGCTTTAATAAACTCCTGGGTTGCTTTGGCTTTATGTTTTGGGTCATTGTCCATCTGTAGTATGAAACGACGACCAATCAGTTTGGCTGCATTTGGCTGGATCTGAGCACACAGTATGGCTCTGAATACCTCAGAATTCATTCGGCTGTTTCTGTCCTGTGTCACATCATCAATAAACACTAGTGACCCAGTGCCACTGGCAGCCATGCATGCCCAAGCCATCACACTGCTTCCACCATGTTTTACAGATGATGTGGTATGCTTTGGATCATGAGCTGTACCACGCCTTCGCCATACTTTTCTCTTTCCATCATTCTAGTAGAGGTTGATCTTGGTTTCATCTGTCCAAAGAATGTTCTTCCAGAACTGTGCTGGCTTTTTTAGATGTTTTTTAGCAAAGTCCAGCCTAGCCTTTTTATTCTTGATTCTTATGAGTGGCTTGCACCGTGCAGTGAACCCTCTGTATTTAATTTCATGCAGTCTTCTCTTTATGGTAGATTTGGATATTGATACGCCTACCTCCTGGAGAGTGTTGTTCACTTGGTTGGCTGTTGTGAAGGGTTTCTCTTCACCATGGAGAGTATTCTGCGATCATCCACCACTGTTGTCTTCCGTGGGCGCCCAGGTCTTTTTGCATTGATGAGTTCACCAGTGCTTTCTTTCTTTCTCAGAATGTACCAAACTGTAGATTTTGCCACTCCTAAAGTTGTAGCAATTTCTCGGATGGGTTTTTTTCCTGTTTTTTGCAGCTTAAGGATAGCTTGTTTTCACCTGCATGGAGAGCTCCTTTGACCGCATGTTTCCTTCACAGCTAAACCTTCCAAATGCAAACACCACACCTCAAATCAACACCAGCCCTTTTATCTGCTTAATTGAGAATGATATAATGAAGGGATTGCCCACACCTGTCCATGAAATAGCCTTGGAGTCAATTGTCCAATTACTTTTGGTCCCTTTAAAAAACAGGGTGCACATGTTAAGGAGCTGAAACTCCTAAACCCTTCATCCAATTTTAATGTGGATACCCTCAAATGAAAGCTGAAAGTCTGAACTTCAACTGCATCTGATTTGTTTTGTTTCAAATTCATTGTGGTAATGTCTAGAACCAAAATTAGATAAATGTTGTCTCTGTCCAAATATTTATGGACCTAACTGTATATGAGTGCTGGTGGGGGGGATCAGCCTGCCAGGGGGCCCCAGACTATATGAGCGCTGGGGGGATTAGCCTGCCTGGGGGGCCCAGACTAAATGAGCATGAGGGGGAGGATCAGCCTGCCTGGGGGGCCCAGACTATATGAGCGCTGGGGGATCAGCCTGCCTGGGGGCCCAGACTATATGAGCACTGGGGGGGATCAGCTTGCCTGGGGTGCCCAGACTATATGAGCGCTGGGGGGATCAGCCTGCCAGGGGGGCCCAGACTATATGAGCGCTGGGGGGGATCAGCCTGCCTGGGGGGCCCAGACTATAAGAGCGTGGGGGATCAGCCTGCCAGGGGGGCCAGACTATATGAGTGCTGGGGGGATCAGCCTGCCTGGGGGCCCAGACTATATGAGCGTGGGGGGATCAGCCTGCCAGGGGGGCCCAGACTATATGAGCGTTGGGGGGATCAGCCTGCCAGGGGGGCCCAGACTATTTGAGTGCTGGTGGGGGGGCATCAGCCTGCCAGGGGGCCCAGACTATATGAGCACTGGGTGGGGGGATCAGCCTGCCAGGGGCCCGGCCAGACTATATGAGCGCTGGGGGGGTGATCAGCCTGCCAGGGGGGCCTAGACTAATATGAGCGCTGGGGGGGGGATCAGCCTGCCAGGCCCAGTAGATGAGCGCTGGGCCCTGGCCCTGGGGGGATGATCACCACCCGGGGCCCAGTAGATGAGCGCGGGGCCCTGGGGGGGTGAGTAGCCCGGGGCCCAGAAGATGAGCGCTGGGGTGGGGGGTGAGCAGCCGGGCCCAGAGATGACGCTGGGGCCCTGGGGGGGGCGAGCACCGCTCATTAAGCTCATGAGTATGGACGCCACTCCACTCTCATAGGCGTGGCATCCATATTCATGACCTTAATGAGCGGTACCACCTGAAGTTTTGGCCGCGCGCTCATACAGGAACAGGATGTCAAACGCTGGACCTTTGGAGCTGCAGGCAGCAGGAGGGGGTGAGTATGATGACGGGGGGAAAGAACAGGGAGGGCAGTGAACGCTGGGGGTGGGTGAGCACTGGGTCTGGAGGGGCAGTGAACGCTGGGCGGGTGAGCACTGGTGCTGGGGGGCAGTGAATGCGGGCTGGTGAGCACTGGGGCTGAGGGGGCAATGAACGCTGGGCTGGGTGAGCACTGGGCTGGGGGGCAGTGAACGCTGGGGCTGGGTGAGCACTGGGGCTGGGGGGGCAGTGAGCACTGGGCTGGGTGAGCACTGGGGCTGGGGGGGGAGTGAGCACTGGGCTGGGTGAGCACTGGGGCTGGGGGGCAGTGAACGCTGGGGGCAGTGAGCACTGGGGAGAAAATGAGCGCCGGGGGCAGTGAGCGCTGAGGGAAAGAACACGGGGAGGAATGAGCGCTGTGGGGAAAAGAGCGCTGAGGTGGGGAAATGAAAAACTGGAGTAAGGAAAGAGTGCTGGGGTGAGGGAAAGGGCCGCTGGGGTGAGGAATGAGCGCTGGGGGAATGAGCGCTGAGGGGGGAATGAGCGCTGGGGTGAGAAAAAGCGCTGGGTGGGGAATGAGCGCTGGGGGAAAAGAGCGCTGGGGTGAGGAAAGAGCGCTGGGGTGAGGAATGAGCGCTGGGGGGGAAATGAGCGCTGAGGTGGGGAATGAGCGCTGGGGTGAGGAATAAGCGCTGGATGGGGAATGAGCGCTGGGGGGAAATGAGCGCGGGAGGAAATGACGCTGAGGTGGGAAATGAGCGCTGAGGGGGGGAATGAGCGCTGGGGTGAAGGGGAAAAAGCGCTGGGGTGGGGAATGAGCGCGAGGTGGGAAAAGCGCTGGGGGAATGAGCGTGGGGGGGAAAGAGCGCTGGGGAGAATGAGCTCTGGGAGAAACCGAGGGAGAAAGAGCTCT
>JARQOD010010838.1:0-25782 GCA_033576555.1 Oophaga sylvatica
CCCCCTACCCTTTCTTGTAACATATACCCAACTACACACTTCTCTCTCCTGATCTTCCCCACCTCCACCCTACTCCACAACATTGGCCCCAGCCAGGGCAAGCTCAATTAACTCTAAACTCCTCTCCAGGTTTGCAATGCTCCTGAGTGTTGCCAGCTGCACATTTAGATCCATTACTTGGTCTTCCAAACATGTAACTCGGCTCGCTATTCACCCTCAAACGGCTGTTCAAGGCATGCATACGTATCACAAGATGCACACCGGGTAGAATTGTCCATGGAACACCTACTAATGTGGATAAGCCATAAAGATAAAAGCAAAAAAAAATCAAACTATGATATTGTGTTTAACTATGTACTTACCTGCAGCCCTGTACTTAAATGCAGCCCTCTCTCTCTTCAGCTGCCCTCGCTTGGAGTATTTGGCACTTTATAGTCCTCCAACCAGCAAGCACAGGCTTTTGCTGGTTTATTATATAGATGGCATAAACTAACATGAAGAGAAAAAAAAACACAGCCGTCCGAGCAAAACATGAAAACAAAAAAAACACAAAATGCTGTTGTGAGGAGAGTGCAGGCACGTAGGATACAGGAACGGATTGTACACAGACCAAGGGTGAAAGGGGTTTATTATATTGTAAAAATTCCACACAGGGAGAAAATGGAGGGAGAATATTCCCAAATACATCAAAAGGCTAATGGGGATAACTTAAGGAACAGGGACAAGTAAGCCGACAATACAATAAAATATAACTTATCACTCAGGCACCAGTCACTTCTGTCTGTGACTGGTGCTGTCTAGACAGAGTCACAGTTGGGGTCTATCACAATCCTGAGGTAAATGATGTAGTATCTTTTGACGTTGGCGTTGTCCTCCCGTGGTCCTGACGATGGCGGTGAATCCTCGGGATCCTGATGCGGGTCTTGGGTCCAGCAGATGAGGTGATGAAGAGGGATACGTCCTTATCCTCAGAGGTGAGTGTCCCAGCACTACGGAGATTTACAGCACTGCCCAAACACAGTTTACAATGGGCAGCCTGGTTCACTGTGCTGAATCGACACAGGCCTAAGTCCCGTTCACAGACCTTGTCTCTCACGGTCAGTACTGTCAGCGGGGTGGCTGTCACAGCTTTGTCGTCTGTGTCAGTGGTCTCAGCGAGGGCAGTGATGTTGTGTGGACAGCGGTGTCTGAGCAGTACTCAGTCGACGGTCTCCTGTCAAAGCCCTCTGCCATCCCAGGCTCTGCTCTGCTCTGCCCAGACGCCTCTCAGCTGATTTTATCTTACAGGCGTCCCGTGCGCCCAAAATTCCCGCCCAAACTGTCTGGTCACTCGCGCGCTGCAGCTGTTTGCTTAGCCACACCCCCTTTTCTCAAACACAGAGTACAGTCTGGAGTCTCAAGCTTTCTACCCTGCAATATAGGTGACAGCCCTGACAGTTCTTGCAAGGACTAAGAACTGTTGTTCGAAACGCATCTGCCCATGATATATTCCCACATTTGGGTGTCATGATCCCAGTGCAGGGTTGACCTGCACGCTAGGGGTTAAGGTTTTGATCCCAGTGCAAGCTCTTACCTGCACACCTGGGGCTTATTATTGTGGCCTCTCCTTGGTTCGGGGAGAGCTTCTTATAGCCCTAGGAAGCTCCAATCCCCGTCAGTTATACTTTCGCCCTTGGCAGAGTGTGTTGACCCCTGAGTGTGTTTGTGCTGTGTTCTGGTTTGCCTGATACTTTGGTTTTGACTCGGTCTGTTCTCTGGATACTGCTTGTTGGATTCTGTTTCTGTACCTTCGCTGTCTGTTTGGTTTTGACCTCTGCTTGTCCCCGACTATCCGTTCTGTCTCATCCTTGGTACTATACTGTCTTCTCGTGCTTTGACCTTGGCTTGTTCAGATTTACGTCTCTGTCTGTGCCCCTGGGTAACTTTGTCCCGTAGTTACCTTTCTAGGAGTTTTCCCTCAGCTTCTAGCTCCCTGGAGCTGAAGCCACGCCCCTCAACTGTCAGGTGATTCAGGCCCTGAAACCATCTCTCTCCTGCCTTGCTCACCCTGCGTTCCTAGGAGCCTGAAGCTTCTGCACTCGTCTTCTGGGAGATTGCACTGGTGAGTTCTCTTGCAATCCTCACCGTGATATTATAACTGACCACTAAGTTTTTTTTTTTTTTTGCTTCACGGCTGTGTTTGGGACGCAGGTTGGGCAGAGAGTTATGGATCCCATACAGTCGCTGTCCGAACAGATGAAAAATCTGAGTCAGATGTTTCAGGATTTATCTCTGGAACAGCAAGCGCTGTCGTGTTCACAGCGGCAGGTTTCTGAGTCTGTGCAGGGGGCTTTATCTGCTGGTTCTCTGAGGGCTATGGCGAGTGATGTTGCGCTGGTGTCAGGGCCGGCTCCAGGTTTTTATGGGCCCCGGGCGAAAGAGCCTCAGTGGGCCCCTTTAACACAGACCACGATTCATGATGCACAGATACTGCAGAGAAATATAGGTATAGTACAATGCCAAATACTTCACTTCTTCCATTACATGACTGATGCCTATTGTAAATTGTACAATAGCTCAAAAACCGCCAAATCCTCACAGCGCACAGAACAGACTGGACAGTACAGTCCTCCATACAATATTATGGGCACCACAGTCTCCCCTCATCACCCATATAATACCCCATGCAGGATGTCACCCCTCATATAATGCTCCATACAGAATACTGGACCCAAAATAATGCTCCATACAGAATACTGGACCCAATATAATGCTCCATACAGGATACTGGTCCCCATATAATGCTCCATACAGGATACTGGTCCCCATATAATGCTCCATACAAAATATGGAGCTCTCCTCTGCGCTGTACTGCGTTCTGCACTTTTACGGCTCAGGAAAGGGCGCTGTGGAAAGACTCCCCATTATCATCATGATTTCCTCCTCATCATCATCATTGCCTCCTTATCATCATCATTGTCTCCCCATCATCATCATGGCCTCCCCATTATCATCAATGCCTGCCCATCATCATCATCATCTCCTCCCCATCATATCAATGCCTGCCCATCATCATCATCTCCTCCCCATCATCAATGCCTGCCCATTATCATCGTGGCTCCCCATTATCATCAATGCCTGCCAATCATCATCTTCTCCCCATCATCAATGCCTGCCCATTATCATCAATGCCTGCCCATTATCATCATCTTCTCCCCATCATCATCATCAATGCCTCCCCATTATCAGCAATGCCTGCCCATCATCACACACAGACAGCACACAAGCACTCTCTCACATACATACACACACACACATAACCCCACACACACACACACAAAGCACCGCACTACATACACACAGAACACACACACACACACAAGAGAGACACACACACGTCTTACCCGTCCAGCGTCCGCGCTCTCTGTCACAGCCGGCCGCTGAATGATGACGTCATTCAGCGGCCTGCTGTGAGAGGAAGCGCCGGCGCCCCCTGGAGCCCGGAGCTGCGGCAGCGGAGGCACGGGAGAGGTAAGTATTGTGCCATCTGATGCCGGGGCCCTGAGCAAGTGGGGGGGGCCCAGTGGTGGCGCTGACACCGCTCTCCTCCGCTAACGGGCGCGGGGGTGCCAGACGGCGAGTGGGCCCCCCGCCTGCTCAGGGCCCCGGCACTTGCCCGGGTGTGCCGGGTGCTGACGCCGGCCCTGGCTGGTGTCCTCAGAACCACCTGTTAAACTGCCTGACTTATTTTCTGGGAACAAAAAGGAGTTTAGGATCTTCATGGAGGGTTGCAAACTTTTCTTTAGTTTGAGACCACGGTCCTCTGGGGATGAAAGTCAGAGGGTAGGGGTCATTATGTCTTTATTAAGAGGGTCCCCACAAGCATGGGCATTTTCCCTTCCTCCCACTGCCCCTGAGAGAGTGTCGGTGAATGCATTCTTTGAGGCCCTCGGGCACATATATGATGAGCCTGACCGAGTGCGATTGGCAGAGGACATGGTGATGAGTGTCTGTCAGGGGAAGCACTCGGCCGAGTGGTTTTGTACTGAGTTCCGCCACTGGCTGCAGAGATTTCTTGGGAGGACGCCGCCCTCCGAGGACTATTTCGCAGAGGCTTGTCCGAGCGGTTGCAGGATGCTTTGGCGTTACACCCCCCACCTAACTCTCTCGAGGACGCCATGACCCAGGCCGTCCGGATGGACCGCAGGTTGCGGGCCAGAGGGGTGATGCAGGTGGAGACTACATTGTTCCCCAGTGGAAAAGAGACTGTCTCTGAGCCCATGCATGTGGGCGCTATCACTCTGAAGGAAAAGGAGAGAAAACGCCGTCGGGAAGAACAGTTGTGCTTCTACTGCGGTAAAGCTGGACATTGGAAAAAGGAGTGTCCTGTCTGCCCGTCCTCAACCCGGTCGGCGGGAAACGACTAGGTCTGGGTAGTCAGCGAGGAGACTACTCAGACCCTCAGGTACACTTTTCCTCGTTCTCTAAGGTGTTGCTTCATGTGGAACTGTTAGTGGACGGTTGTTCTTTTTCCTCTACAGCCTTTGTGGACTGCGGGTCATCCATCAATCTGATTGACTCTCAATTGGTCACACGCTGCAAGATAGGGACAGCTAGGCTTAAGACTCCAATCAAGGTGGTGGCCATTGACTCCTCCCCCTCACAAAGAGGGAATTCTCTTTATGTCTGAATTGTTTTCGCTCAGAGTGGGCGCTGCTCACGAGGAAAAATTAAGTTGTTTTGTTCTGGACAATCTACCAGCAGGGTTGGTGTTGGGCATGCCCTGGTTACAACGCCATAACCCAGTTATTAACTGGAAAACGGGGGAGATTGTTCAATGGGGGTTTAATGATTCTAAGTTATGTTATGAATCTGCACTGCTGGTTAAACCTGTAACGGGTCTGGGAGGCGGAACCTCTGAGCTTTATTATACAAGGAGGCTTTCCTTGTAAAGGAGCGGGTGGCGCCCGGGGAGACGGACAGGAAATCACTGCAAGTGACGGGGCAGTCTCTGGACAGACAGGGGGAGGTCACGGCAAGTGACCGGGGCAGTCTCTGGATAGACAGGCGGGTAGTCACGGCAAGTGACCGGGGCAGTCTCTGGATAGACAGGCAGGTAGACACGGCAAGTGACCGGTGCAGTCTCTGGATAAACAGGCAGGTAGTCACGGCAAGTGACCGGGGCAGTCTCTGGATAGACAGGCGGGTAGTCACGGCAAGTGACCGGGGCAGTCTCTGGATAAACAGGCAGGTAGTCACGGCAAGTGACCGGGCAGTCTCTGGATAGACAGGCGGGTAGTCACGGCAAGTGACCGGGGCAGTCTCTGAATGGACAGGTATATACGACCTGAGATGGTGGAGCCTCCCGGTAGGCTAGCAGGCAGATGACAGATGAGCGCCCCCAAGTGAGCAGGCGAGAGTCTCTGGAATTGCCGATGGTCACCGCATGTGACGGCCGAACCTCCAGGTAGGCTTGCAGGCAGATGGCAGATGAGCGCCCCCAAGTGAGCAGGCGAGAGTCTCTGGAATTGCCGATGGTCACCGCATGTGACGGCCGAACCTCCAGGTAGGTTTGCAGGCAGATGGCAGATGAGCGCCCCCAAGTGAGCAGGCGAGATTCTCTGGAATAGCCGATGGTCACCGCATGTGACGGCCGAACCTCCAGGCAGGCTTGCTGAAAGGTAGCAGACAGCAAACTGGCAGGAAACAGGCAGGTAACTGGTAACGGACCCTGAGGGCTAAAGCAGAGTAGTGAACAGTGCAATAACAACATTGCTCGGGCACCTCCATTAAGGAGGAAGTACTTTATATATGGTGGAGTCCTCCGGCATTGGCCGGGGACCTTTTTGAAAGATGCGCGCGGCCCCTTTAAGAGCGGGGGAGCGTGCGGGGCGCGCGCCCTAAGTCCAGTAGCAGGGAAGGAGCGCGCGGCCCCAGCAGGGCGGAAGGAGGACGCTGAGCGCGGGTAAGGGGGGCGACGTCCCTGCCTGGCAGAGGACGCTGTCGCAGGGGAACAGCATCCCTGCCTGGCAGAAGGCAGGGACGCCGGCGCTACAAACCTGTTAAATCTGTGTCTGTGTCATCTGTCGAGCTGGAAGGTATTCCGGAGTACCTGAAAGACTTCGAAGATGTGTTCTCAGAAAGCGAGGCCGAGACGTTGCCGCCACATAGACCCTTTGACTGCGCCATCGAGCTATCCTGGGGGCTAAACTACCTAAAGCCCGCCTGTTTAATTTGTCTGGACCTGAGCGCTTAGCTATGAAGGATTATATTGCTGAAAGTCTTCGCAAGGGACACATACGTCCCTCAGTTTCACCTGTGGCGGCGGAGTTCTTTTTTGTGAAGAAAAAAGATGGCGGTCTACGTCCCTGTCTCGACTTTCGTGAATTAAATAAGATTACTGTACGAAATACGTATCCCCTTCCGTTGATTCCTGATTTATGTAACCAACTATCAGGGGCAAAATGGTTCTCTAAACTGGATCTTCGGGGAGCATATAATTTGATAAGGGTCAGGAAGGGGGATGAATGGAAAACTGCGTTCCTCACGTCCGAGGGACTTTTTGAAAATTTAGTCATGCCTTTTGGTCTTACCAATGCTCCCGCCATATTTCAGAATTTCATCAACGTGGTGTTTTCTGATCTCATTGGTCGTTTTGTTGTTATCTACTTAGATGATATTCTGATATATTCCCCCGACAGTCATTCTCATATGAATCATGTACAAACTGTTCTCCAAAGACTTAGGGAAAATCATCTGTTTGCTAAATTGGAGAAGTGTGTGTTTTTTGTTCAAGAATTATCTTTTTTGGGATTGATTGTGTCCTGTGAGGGTTTTCGTATGGACCCCAAGAAGGTGCAGGCCATTGCGGATTGGGTACAACCCCGAGATCTTAAAGGGCTCCAGTGCTTCTTGGGGTTCGCCAATTACTACCGCAAATTTATTCGGGGTTTTCGCAGGTGGTCAAACCACTCACTGATTTAACATGCAAAGGTTCGGATGTGAAAAATTGGTCCTCGCTCGCAAAAGAGGCCTTTGCTAGTCTGAAAAAATGCTTTATGACTGCTCCGGTGTTGGTACAGCCAGATCCGTCCAAACCATTTATTGTGGAAGTGGACGCCTCTGAGGTGGGGGTGGGTGCTGTGTTGTCCCAAGGTCCTGCCACTCTGACCAACCTCAGGCCATGTGCTTTTTTTTTTCCAGGAAATTCTCTGCTGCTGAGAGGAATTACGATGTTGGCAATAGAGAGCTTCTTGCGGTCAAGTTAGCGTTTGAAGAATGGAGGCACTTTTTGGAGGGGGCCAGTCACTCGGTTACTGTGATTACCGACCACAAAAATTTATCATATATTGAGTCTGCTAAGAGACTAACACCTAGACAGGCCCGTTGGTCACTTTTTTTTTCCCGTTTTCAGTTTACTATTACGTTTCGTCCCGGGTCAAAGAATATCAAGGCTGATGCCTTATCTCGCAGTTTTCATCCGGTGTCTCCCCCTGAGCCACCTTCCTCCATTCTTCACCCTGGGGTTGTGTTGGCAGTGGTCTCGTCTGAGTTGGAACAGGAGATTGAGGGGGCCCAGTCTCTGGCCCTGCTGCCAAGCCAGGGGGTAAGTTGTTTGTCCCAGAGCAGCTTTGGCTTAAACTCCTCCAGGAGTTCCATGAATCCAAGCTCAGTGCTCACCCTGGTATATCTGCCACAGTCGGGCGGTGGCTAGGATCTTTTGGTGGCCTACTCTTAGCTCTGACATAAAAAAATTTGTTTCTGGTTGTGGGGTCTGCGCTCATTCTAAAAACTCACATAGCCGGCCGGCTGGGGAACTGATGCCCTTGGCAGTTCCCGAAAGGCCATGGACTTACTTGTCCATGGATTTTATTACTAATCTTCCTCCATCCAAGGGCAATACGGTGGTATGGGTAGTGGTGGACAGGTTTTCGAAGCAGGCTCATTTTGTACCCTTATCCGCACTACCCTCAGCTGAGACTTTGTCCAGATTGTTTGTACAGCATGTTATCCGGTTGCATGGGGTACCCCTGAATGTGGTGTCTGATCGTGGAGTGCAGTTTGTGGCAAAGTTTTGGCGTGCTTTTTGCAAGAAATTGGGGATGTCTCTGTCTTTTTCGTCTGCATACCATCCTGAGAGCAATGGTCAGACGGAAGGCACTAATCAGTCTCTGGAACAGATCCTCAGATGTCTGACTTCTGCAAGACAGAATGACTGGTGTGATGTACTGCCTTTGGCGGAATTCGCCTTCAATAGTCGGGTGAGCCAATCTACTGGTATGTCTCCTTTCCTGATCAATTATGGTTTTAGTCCTCATTTTGGTGAGTTTTCTCGTTTGGATTCTGGGTGTCCAGGGGCAGAGGGTCTGTTCAGCGATTAAAGAATACATGGGCGGAGGTCCAGCGGAATATATCCAGGTCTCAAGGCAGGTACAAGTTTTTCGCTGACAGGAAAAGAACACCAGGTCCTATGTTTCGGGTTGGAGAGAAAGTTTGGCTCTCCACGCGATACATTAAGTTGAAGGTTTCATCAGCCAAGTTGGGCCCCAAGTTCATTGGCCCATACAAGATTGTGGAAAAGATCAATCCAGTGGCTTACAGGTTGTGTCTTCCAGTCTCATTCAAGATCCCTAACGTCTTCCATAAATCCCTACTGAAACCTTTTGAGGCAGTCCGGGGGGAGTCCGAGTCCGCTACTCCTCCTGTTTTGGTTGAGGAACACATGGAATATGAGATTGAGCATATCGTTGACTCCAGGTTGGTGCAGCGGTCGGTACAGTACCTGGTTCATTGGAAGGGGTATGGACCGGAGGACAGATCCTGGGTGCCGGCCCGTTTGATACATGCGGATCGCCTGGTTCGGGCTTTCCATGCCAGGTTCCCAGGCAAGCCTGGGGTCCAGAGGCCCCCCGTTGAGAGGGGGGTACTGTCATGATCCCAGTGCAGGGTTGACCTGCACGCTAGGGGTTAAAGTTTTGATCCCAGTGCAAGCTCTTACCTGCACATCTGGGGCTTATTATTGTGGCCTCTCCTTGGTTCGGGGAGAGCTTCTTATAGCCCTAGGAAGCTCCAATCCCTGTCAGTTATACTTTCGCCCTTGGCAGAGTGTGTTGACCCCTGAGTGTGTTTGTGCTGTGTTCTGGTTTGCCTGATACTTTGGTTTTGACTCGGTCTGTTCTCTGGATACTGCTTGTTGGATTCTGTTTCTGTACCTTCGCTGTCTGTTTGGTTTTGACCTCTGCCTGTCCCCGACTATCCGTTCTGTCTCATCCTTGGTACTATACTGTCTTCTCGTGCTTTGACCTTGGCTTGTTCAGATTTACGTCTCTGTCTGTGCCCCTGGGTAACTTTGTCCCGTAGTTACCTTTCTAGGAGTTTTCCCTCAGCTTCTAGCTCCCTGGAGCTGAAGCCACGCCCCTCAACTGTCAGGTGATTCAGGCCCTGAAACCATCTCTCTCCTGCCTTGCTCACCCTGCGTTCCTAGGAGCCTGAAGCTTACTTCTGCACTCGTCTTCTGGGAGATTGCACTGGTGAGTTCTCTTGCAATCCTCACCGTGATATTGGGTTGTGATTTTTTATGACATGTAACCAATTTATATTAAAGATATTTTTTCAATAAAAAATTCAGTTTTTAACAGACCTTCCTGAGCTGGATTATACCTTCATGACTTACGTTTTTCATGCTACACTGCAGTTTCCGTGCTTGGATTCCGGGACCGACTGATGGGTGAGCTGACTTCTTTCTATACTTTTTCTTAAAAAATAAATAAAACCAATTCTTCATATGCGTTGATTTTTTTTCATTCTGCCTTCCAAAGATTTAGTCTGGCTCGGCGCACATCTATCCTGCACTCTGTGCTTACACTGGGGTTTCTGTGTAAATCACTAAAATACATGATTCAGACAGAATCCCTGGCAGAAGATTCCCTATAATGAGGCAGATGGAGGCACTGTGGGCGTCACAGAACCTGTGATCCGATGATGTCTGTCTTTTTAGGATTGCATAAAAGTGCCATCGGCCACAGTTTTGTGCACTTCTGAAAAGGAAACCGCTGAACAGAGGCCAGACGGAGGCCAGAGTAAATCTGCTGCCTCATTATAGTGAATGGATCCCTCGGGGGTTTCATCTGTCACGTCAATCGTAGATTTAGATGGTGTACAATAATAAATTATATTGTGGTACCGTGTTAGCCAGAAAAATCGATGTGAATACTTCTCCGTCCAATTATGACAAGAGCATTCTTAAAGTGATACCTTTATTGGCTAACCAGAAAATTATATGTTCGCAAGCTTTCAGAGCGCAGAGGCTCCTTCTTCAGGCAAGATTACATTTGGAATAATAAGAAAGACACATTAGATGCTTACTATAGTAGGAAATTTGTTCAAGACCTGGGAGGTGTGATGCCTTCAAAAGATAAGCAAAGGAAATCGAATTAGCATTTTCTTACAAATGGAGAGCTAGTGGGAATGTGTTCTTAGCTATCTGGAGTCCTTCTGGTGAAGGTGTGAACTGTGTCTATGTAGTGGACCATAAAACCGGGTGTTAAGTTGAGTCCTAGTGTCAAAGTATTGAACATCCTAATAAGTTTGAATTCCCATATTTTTCTCTCCCTGTCATCCTTAAAATGACCTTTTAGTATTAAGACTTTTAAGTCTGTCATACAATGTCCAGTTCCAGAGAAATGTTTTCCCACAGGCGTGTCCATTTCATTCCTGATCGTATGTCTGTGTAGATTCATCCTTGTTTGTAGTTTTTGCATGGTTTCCCCAATATAGATATCTCCAGGGCACCTTGTACATTGTATCATGTACACCACATTGGAGGATGTACATGAAAAGGAACCCATGACCTTATAGTCCTGATTTGTGTTTGGTACACGGACTGTATTTGTTGGTAATATGTGGGTACAAGTTTTGCATTTTTTGTTGTTACATGGGAATGTGCCAGTCACTGATGGTGACGAGAGGACACTTCTGACAAGGAGATTCCTTAAGTTAGGGGGCTGTTTGTAGGAGAGGAGTGGTAGTTCTGGGAATATGTCTTTCAATTTGTGGTCTCTGTGGAATATGGGTTGGAGATCAGCACCAATTTTCCTTAGGATGCTCATGTGGGGGTTGTATGTGACCACAAGAGGTACCCTGTTGTTGTCCTCTCTCAGTTTGTAATCCAGGAGGTTGCTTCTTGGGATTCTTGTAGTCCTGTGGATCTGTTCATCTATTACCAGTGGATGGTATCCTTGTTGTAGGAATGTATTCCTCAGAGATAGCAGCTGTAGTTCCCTGTCTTTACTGTCTGAACAGATCCGAATATATCTCAGAGCTTGACTGTAGATGATGGATTTTTTTGTGTGTCTTGGATGAAAGCTGTTCCATCTAAGGTATGCTGGACGTCCTGTGGGCTTATGGTAAATTGATGTTTGTATGGCGTTGTCCTTGATGTATATGGTCAAGTCCAGAAAATGTATTTGAGACTTTGAAAAGTTGAGGGTGAGCTTGATGGTTGGGTGGTATTTGTTGAAGTTATTGTGGAAGGTGAGCAGATCATCTTTTGAGCCTGTCCAGATTATTAGCAGATCAACAATGTAGCGGAAGTATGCAAGAGGTTTAATAGGGCAAGATGACAAAAACTCCTCCTCCAGTTTCGCCATAAATAGGTTTGCATATTGTGGGGACATTTTGCTTCCCCTGGCGCTGCCCATGCACTGTTGGTATAAATTGTTCCCAAAAGAAAAATAGTTGTGATGAAGCACAAACCTGATGAATTGCAGTGTTGGTTCTGTGGCCAGATTGTTCTTTTGAAGGAAATATTTACATGCTGTGATTCCATCCTCATGAGGAATGTTGGAATAGAGAGACTCTACGTCCATGGTGGCTAGTATCGTGTCCCTTGGAAGTGGGCCCAGCGCTGACAATTTGCAAAGAATATCCGTGGTGTCCTGGATATAGCTGGGTGTGCTCCTCACCAAGGGTTTCAGAATGTTCTCCACCCAGCCGGAGATATTCTCAGTTAAAGTCCCAATACCAGAGATGATGGGCCTCCCAGGATTACCTTCTTTGTGTATTTTAGGCAACATGTAGAAGGTACCTGTTTTGGGATTGCCTGGTACTAGTTCCAGTAGTGAGGATGAAGTAGAATCAAATGTGATGAAACGAGCACACGGTCCGCCACACGGTAGCCCGGGGTATCACGGCTTGTGATCCCTCCGTGCCGCAAATGTGACGAAAACGCGCACACACACGACGGCTGCTGCCGTCCGACCCCGTAAACTGCAGGGATTTATAATTATCCCACTTCCACTTAGGAACTTGCAGCTCTCTGGCGCCTCCCTTACCCTCAGGTCAGTCAGGGAACTGCACCTAGGATAATTAGTCGCCAGACGGGTCACCTGGATGTGTGCTGGCTATTGGGCACGCTGCAGTGATGGAATTATAATTACTCCGAGCCGCAGCCGGGCAATACTCTTATAAAACCCGCTCCGTCACTGCCAGCGCCACCCAATAGATTAACACTTTACACCCCTTCCTTTAAGCTGCCACCAGCTACGATTTACTTGGAACAATTTATCAAGAGGGTCCGTAGCAACCCCAAACAGTAACGTAGTACGTCAGGCACGTGAAAATTCGTTTATAGAGCAGGAGAATCAAACTAATAATTTTATAGGTTTATTCCTTAAAAAACAGGCAGTGCTTATACAATATAAAAAGATGGAACAAACTGAGACAATATCGTTATGTACAAATGCAGTTATAAAATAAAATAGGATTAAAGATGAAAATCACTCACATGGTAGTTACAGTCAAGACTGGCTGGGGGAGGAGCCACACGTCATAGTTCATTTGCAGATCTCTTAGTCAAGACGTCACAGCAAGGATTCTACTTCATCCTCACTACTGGAACTAGTACCAGGCAATCCCAAAACAGGTACCTTCTACATGTTGCCTAAAATACACAAAGAAGGTAATCCTGGGAGGCCCATCATCTCTGGTATTGGGACTTTAACTGAGAATATCTCCGGCTGGGTGGAGAACATTCTGAAACCCTTGGTGAGGAGCACATCCAGCTATATCCAGGACACCACGGATATTCTTTGCAAATTGTCAGCGCTGGGCCCACTTCCAAGGGACACGATACTAGCCACCATGGACGTAGAGTCTCTCTATTCCAACATTCCTCATGAGGATGGAATCACAGCATGTAAATATTTCCTTCAAAAGAACAATCTGGCCACAGAACCAACACTGCAATTCATCAGGTTTGTGCTTCATCACAACTATTTTTCTTTTGGGAACAATTTATACCAACAGTGCATGGGCAGCGCCATGGGAAGCAAAATGTCCCCACAATATGCAAACCTATTTATGGCGAAACTGGAGGAGGAGTTTTTGTCATCTTGCCCTATTAAACCTCTTGCATACTTCCGCTACATTGATGATCTGCTAATAATCTGGACAGGCTCAAAAGATGATCTGCTCACCTTCCACAATAACTTCAACAAATACCACCCAACCATCAAGCTCACCCTCAACTTTTCAAAGTCTCAAATACATTTTCTGGACTTGACCATATACATCAAGGACAACGCCATACAAACATCAATTTACCATAAGCCCACAGGACATCCAGCATACCTTAGATGGAACAGCTTTCATCCAAGACACACAAAAAAATCCATCATCTACAGTCAAGCTCTGAGATATATTCGGATCTGTTCAGACAGTAAAGACAGGGAACTACAGCTGCTATCTCTGAGGAATACATTCCTACAACAAGGATACCATCCACTGGTAATAGATGAACAGATCCACAGGGCTACAAGAATCCCAAGAAGCAACCTCCTGGATTACAAACTGAGAGAGGACAACAACAGGGTACCTCTTGTAGTCACATACAACCCCCACATGAGCATCCTAAGGAAAATTGGTGCTGATCTCCAACCCATATTCCACAGAGACCACAAATTGAAAGACATATTCCCAGAACTACCACTCCTCTCCTACAAACAGCCCCCTAACTTAAGGAATCTCCTTGTCAGAAGTGTCCTCTCGTCACCATCAGTGACTGGCACATTCCCATGTAACAACAAAAAATGCAAAACTTGTACCCACATATTACCAACAAATACAGTCCGTGTACCAAACACAAATCAGGACTATAAGGTCATGGGTTCCTTTTCATGTACATCCTCCAATGTGGTGTACATGATACAATGTACAAGGTGCCCTGGAGCTATCTATATTGGGGAAACCATGCAAAAACTACAAACAAGGATGAATCTACACAGACATACGATCAGGAATGAAATGGACACGCCTGTGGGAAAACATTTCTCTGGAACTGGACATTGTATGACAGACTTAAAAGTCTTAATACTAAAAGGTCATTTTAAGGATGACAGGGAGAGAAAAATATGGGAATTCAAACTTATTAGGATGTTCAATACTTTGACACTAGGACTCAACTTAACACCCGGTTTTATGGTCCACTACATAGACACAGTTCACACCTTCACCAGAAGGACTCCAGATAGCTAAGAACACATTCCCACTAGCTCTCCATTTGTAAGAAAATGCTAATTCGATTTCCTTTGCTTATCTTTTGAAGGCATCACACCTCCCAGGTCTTGAACAAATTTCCTACTATAGTAAGCATCTAATGTGTCTTTCTTATTATTCCAAATGTAATCTTGCCTGAAGAAGGAGCCTCTGCGCTCTGAAAGCTTGCGAACATATAATTTTCTGGTTAGCCAATAAAGGTATCACTTTAAGAATGCTCTTGTCATAATTGGACGGAGAAGTATTCACGTAGATTTAGATGGAAACCCCAAAGTGCTCAGCGTAGAGAGATGGATAAATGTGATCACTAATGTTAAAATGTTCCCAATAAAAGCTTCAACTCAATCCACAAAAAAAGCAAGTCCCCACTCAGGTCCGTCATCTGTTAACGAAAATATAGGGGCTTCCACGTTACTGGTAGCACAAAGACTCTGGAAAAGCTAAATGGCTTCACTCTCCCCAAAAGAAATTCATTAAATTCTCCGTTCCGATTCCAAATTCCCCCCTCCCTTCTGAGCCCCGGTGTGCCTAAACAATGTTTACAGGTGCATGCATCCAGAAGCATGAGCAGGGCATAATGTACTGGTCACTACAGGGTACTGGTCACTACAAAGGAAGTTTGAAATTTCACTAAGCAGCATCCATGGCTGCCTGTTTCTGGAAAACACCCATTGTCACTACATTTGTAGATAAATTCCCAAAGGGTTATAATTTCCAAAATGGTGTCACTTATGGGGGGTTTCCACTGTTTAGGCCCATCAGGGGCTCTCCAAACACGACATGGCAATTGCTAATTATTTCAGTAAATTTTACATCCAAAAAGTCAAATGGTGCTTCTTCCCTTCCAAGCCCTGCCGTGCACCCAACAGTTGTTTTCCTCCACATATTGTGTATCTGTTCACTCAGGAGAAATTACACAACAAATTGTAAGGAGCAATTTCTCTTGTTACTCTCATTAAAATGCAAAATTTTGAGCTAAAAAAGATTTATCGGGGAAAACTTTGATTTTTATTTTTTATCACGGCTTAACGTTATAAACTTCTGTGAAGCACCTTTTGGTTAAAGATGCTCAATACACATCTAGATAAGTTCCCTAAGGGGTCTAGTTTCCAAAATGGTGTCACTTGTTGGGGGGTTTCCACTGTTTAGGCACATCAGAGGCTCTCCAAATGAGACATGGCAACCGCTAATTATTCCAGCATATTTTACATTCAAAAAATCAAATGGCGCTCCTTTCCTACCAAGCCATGTCGTGCACCCAAACAGTTGTTTTCCTCCACATATTGGGTATCTGCACACTCATGAGAAATTGCACAACAAATTGTATGGAGCAATTTATCTTGTTACCTTGCAAACGTAAAAATAATTGGGTCTAGAGGAAAGATGTGTATCTTCGTACCGTGTTAGCCAGTAGATAGAAAAATATTTAGACTTGAGAGTCCTCAGTGGTTGATACCTTTTAATGGCTAACTGAAAAGATGGTAACAAATTGCAAGCTTTCGAGACTACTCAGGTCTCTTCATCAGGCGAAGACTAATACAACATCTGAAGAATCACATAGTTATACACCACACAGCACAGAAAAAATGCAATAAGATAAGACAAGTGACGTGAAGCAGAACTGTCATTATGGCAGAGGGTTGAACATAAATATTGGAACAGTTCATAGATAAGGAGTGTGAAAGGGGCATCAAAACACATTAGCAGACTCCAATCAGAGGGCAATAAAACTTTCACACTCCATATCTATGAACTGTTCCAATATTTATGTTCATCCCTCTGCCATAATGACAGTTCTGCTTGTCTTATTTATTGCATTTTTTCTGTGCTGTGTGGTGTATAAATATGTGATTCTTCAGATGTTGTATTAAGCCCCCGTCTCACACAGCGATCTCGCTAGCGAGATCGCTGCTGAGTAACTAGTTTTGTGACGCAGCAGCGATCTCCCCAGCGATATCGCTGTGTGTGACATTCAGCGACGATCAGCCCCCCTGCCGGCCATCGCTGATCGTCGCTGAATGTCCTGGACATTTTTTTGATCGCTGGTCTCCCGCTGACAGGCACGCATCGCTGCGTGTGACAGGCGGGAAACCAGCGATCCACTGGTAACCAAGGTACACAGCAGGTTTCCAGGCGCGCGGCTGTACCTAGAAACCCGCTGTGTACCTTGGATACCAGCGCCCTGATGCAGGGAGCTGGTAACCAAGGTACACAGCGGGTTTCCAGGCACCGCGCAGCGCCTGGAAACCCGATGTGTACCTTGGTTACCAGCTCCCTGCATCAGGGCGCTGGTATCCAAGGTACACTGCGGGTAACTAAGCGATGTTACCCCAGTGTTGCTGTGATGATCGCTGCCTGAGCTGCCTGTTTGGCAGCTCAGCAGCGATCATGTAGCAATACACCAGCGATCCTGACAAGTGCATATCGTTGTCGGGATCGCTGGTGTATCGCTATGTGAGACCCAGGCCTTAGTCTTCGCCTGATGAAGAGACCTGAGTAGTCTCGAAAGCTTGCAATTTGTTACCATCTTTTCAGTTAGCCATTAAAATGTATCAACCACTGAGGACTCTCAAGTCTAAATATTTTTTTTAGGTCTAGAGGAACATTTTTGTGAAAGAAAAGTAAATGTTTATTTTTTTCTTCCACATTCCAAAAATTACTGTGAAGCACCTAAAGGATTAATAAACTTTTTGAATGTGGCTTTGAGTACCTTGAGGGGTGCAGTTTTAGAATGGTGTCATTTTTGGTTATTTTCTGAAATATAGGCCCCTCAAAGTCACTTCAAATGTGAGGTGGTCCCTAAAAAAATGGTTTTGCAAATGTTGTTGTAAAAATGAGAAATCACTGGTCAAATTTTAATTCTTATAACTTCCTAATAAAAAAAAAATGTTGTGCTGTGGTAAAGTAGACATGTGGGAAATGTTATTTATTAACTATTTTGTGCGATATGACTCTATGACTTAAGGGCACAAAAATTAAAAGTTTAAAAATTGCTAAATTTTCAACATTTTTGCCAAATTTCCATTTTTTGAATAATTAAACGCAAGTCATATCAAAGAAATTTTACCACTATCATAAAGTACAGTATGTCACTAGAAAACATTGTCAGAATCAGTGGAATCGGTTGAAACGTTCTAGAGTTATAACCTCATAAAATGACAGTGGTCAGAATTGTAAAAATTGGCCTGGTCAGGAAGGTGAAAACAGGCTTCGGGGTGAAGAGGTTAAGCCCCAGACCACACCCTAGGGTGGAGATAGGGTGGACAACATCCCACCTTCTCTGTGGCTGTCTACAAAAAACCCAGCCCTTTAAACAAATTGGCTCTTAACCCCTCAGAGTACTTAATGTGCTGGAGAAAAACTGCTTGGTTTTATATCGCTGAAGCCATTAACTGCAGCGATACATATTTCCCCTTTTGCACCTTACCAGTGACTTTGTTACAATTATTTTCTGGCTTTTACAGGGGACAAGTGTTTCAATGGAATAGGCATAATGTGAGTATAACTTGTTTTTCTTTTTAAATAAATGTGTAAAACGGTGTTTTATTTTTATTTCAAATAAAGGATTTTATTCATGGTGTGTGTTTATTTCCAAACTTACTATGGGGTTAGTAATGAGGGCATCTTATAAACATCTCTCCATTACTAATCCTTAAGCTTGATGTCAGCTGACAATGCAAAGCTGACATCAACGCCACAACTGTTTGTCCACTTGCCACCACCAAAAGGCAAGTGGGAAGAGCAAGGCTAAGAGCCAGATTTGGTGCATCCTATTGATGTGCAATTTTTGGGGCTGCTGAGAGCTGATGTTCTTAGCCTGGGAGGAAGGTCAATTTCCCATGTCCCTTCCCTATGCTGATTTGAAATTATTGAGGAAAACTAATATCATTTTTTTCTGAGGTTGCTCCATAAAATAACCAGTAAAGGCTAATAATAGCCTGGGAACCTTTAGGGATATTGCCCTCCTTCCCAGAATATTAATCCCCTCAGCCGTCAGCTTTCCCTCTGCGGCTTATGAAAATTACAAGGGACCCCCATGCCATTTTTTTCATTAAAAAGTACAATAAAACACACATCCAAGGTAACCTTAGTTCACAGCCTCCAGGTGTGTCAGCAGCTGGAAACTCCAGTAACCTTAAAATGTCACTCAAAGTTTCCCATTAGGTTTCCGGGCCTTGCAGCTGCCGGGAGACCCAGTGGCTGTGAATTCTGGTAGTCTGAAAGATTACCTGAGTTCAAGGTTCAAGCCACCGGGTCTCACAATAGCTCCAGTACAAGACTGTTGAATGCCAGAGTGCCAAGTACTGGACTTGCGGGCATTCATCAGTCTGACACTGTGTCACGCTGTCTAATGATATGTATACAATGTCAGTAAACTATTAATACAGGAACAACACTCTATACAACAACTAGTATAGCAACATCAGCATGTAAGTATAGAATAGATTTACCTGACACGATATCTGCTGAACTCAGGGTTAATCTTGAGGACTTGATGAGCTGAAACAGGAAAGAGGTGGACCGGGATCTAACCTGACCCTAAACTGGGGTCCTAACTAATCCCTCACCTTGGAGGTACTGATAATGGTTCAGAGGTCCAAGTCTCCAACCTAACCCTGTCTCCTATCAGACCCTGAACCCTGTAATCAGTCCTAAGAAGGATCCTGACTACCACCAAAGGGATATGGGCTGATCTCAGCTAAATACACAGATTAGACATATAAGACAGACAGGATAACACTTGCTTGCATACACACTCAAACACCAAAGGAACATAAATGGTCTGGGAAATAAACTCTAACCAAGATGAGCTTAGAACAACTAAGGAGCTCACAACTAAAGTCTATACAGATTCATTCCTATCTGTGGTCTGCATGAAGGTTTCACTGGCAACTCCCCAAGCAGACAACCAGGAATTTAAAGGAAACCAATCAACAAATAATCAATTGCAGCCGGGAGAAACTGCACCCAGTCCCAGCACCGAGCACAGACAGAATTAACTCCCTAGCTTCCAAACACAAAGAAACAGCAGCTCAGCTGTGAGAAGTCAAAATGTGCAACCGCGACGATCTTCGTGGCAATGCACACATGACAGTACCCCCCCTTCTACGAGGGGCCTCCGAACCCTCAGGGCCAGGCCTGCCCGGGTGAGTTCTGTGGAAGGTCCGAACCAAACGATCTGCATTAACATCAGACGCAGGGACCCACGTCCTCTCCTCTGGACCATACCCCTTCCAATGCACCAAGTACTGAAGGGACCGGCGATTCAGACGTGAGTCAATGATCTTTGATACTTGAAATTCCAAGTTACCATTGACCAACACAGGAGGAGGAGGTAGAGGTGACGGTATGACTGGTGCCACATACCTTTTAAGTAATGACTTGTGGAACACATTATGAATTTTAAACGTAGGAGGGAGGTCCAGACGAAATGCCACAGGATTAATTATGGAACTGATCCTGTACGGCCCGATGAATCTGGGACCCAGTTTCCAGGAGGGCACTTTAAGTTTTATATTCCTGGTAGACAACCATACCAGATCGTTCACATTCAGATCTGGACCAGAAACTCTCCTCCTATCAGCCATACGTTTGTAACGGTTCCCCATCGCACTCAGATTATTCAATACACCTCTCCACACAGAAGCAAGTGACGATGAGAAACGCTCCTCCTCAGGAACCCCAGAAGGGCCCCCCCCCATTGAAAGTACAAAACTGGGGATGGAAACCATATGCCCCAAAAAACGGGGACTTACCAGTGGACTCGCTCCGCCTGTTGTTAAAGCGAACTCTGCCAGAGGCAAGAAAGAAGACCAGTCCTCTTGGTTCTCTGAAAAAACACCGGAGATATGTCTCTAAGCTCTGATTCAGACGCTCTGTCTGACCATTGGTCTGCGGATGAAAAGCCGAGGAAAATGACAATTGCATCCCCCGACGTAAACAAAATGCCCTCCAAAATTTGGACACAAACTGAGACCCCCTATCTGACACCACATCAGAAGGCAACCCATGAAGTCTCACGATCTCCCTAATGAACACCTGCGCCAGAGTTTTAGCATTAGGGAGTGCAGGAAGAGCAACGAAATGTGCCATCTTACTGAACCTGTCAACAACCACCAGTATGACAGTATTCCCTGACGACGGAGGAAGGTCCGTAATGAAGTCCATAGATAAATGAGTCCATGGACGCTCCGAAGTTTCAAGGGTAAAAGGGTCCCAGACGGATGGGTATGAGGGGTTTTAGAGCGAGCACACACCCCACATGACGCGACAAAAGTTATAACATCTTTATTAGCATTAGGCCACCAAAACCGGCGAGAAAGGAGATCTAAAGTAGCCTTACTCCCTGGATGTCCTGCTAGAGCAGAATTATGATGTGCCTCAATAACCTTTTGTCTCAACAGATTTGGGACAAACAGTCTCCCTGGAGGTCCTGCAGGGGCGTCCCCCTGAGCCTCTAACACCTCCTCCTCAAGCTCAGAAAATACAGCCGACACTACCACCCCCTCCTGAAGGATAGGAATCGGGTCATCCGTTTTCCCGGCCCCTGGGAAACTGCGAGACAAGGCATCAGCCTTTACATTCTTAGACCCCGGGCGATAAGTGACGACAAAATTAAACCTGGTAAAAAAACAACGACCATCGAGCTTGTCTGGAATTCAGACGCTTAGCGGATTCTAAATACAACAGGTTCTTGTGATCAGTAATAACGGTAACCGGGTGGACTGCCCCCTCCAAAAAGTGACGCCATTCTTCAAAAGCTAACTTAATGGCCAAAAGTTCCCTATTGCCGATATCATAATTCCTTTCGGCGGACGACAATTTCTTAGAAAAGAAAGCGCACGGATGCCATTTACCAGGGGACGGACCCTGGGACAATATAGCACCCACCCTACGTCAGACGCATCCACCTCCACAATGAACGGCTGAGATGCATCTGGTTGGATGAGAACGGGTGCCGAAGCAAAACATTTCTTCAAAGAGGAAAAGGCTTGGCAAGCTTTGTCCGACCATTTAGAAAAATCCGTCCCTTTTCTTGTCATGTCAGTGAGAGGTTTGACAACAGATGAGAAATTACAAATAAATTTCCGGTAGTAGTTAGCAAACCCCAAAAAACGCTGCAGAGCCTTAAGATCCCCTGGCTGATCCCATTCAAGCACTGCTCTCACCTTTTCAGGGTCCATACGGAAACCGGAGGCTGACACCAAAAAACCCAAAAACTGAAGTTCCTGTACGGCAAATACACACTTCTCCAGTTTGGCGTATAGTTTATTGTCTCGCAAGATCTGCAACACCTGTCTCACATGCTCCTGATGAGACACAAGATCTGGCGAGTAAATTAAAATGTCGTCCAAATATACAACCACAAACAGCCCCACAAGGTGACGAAAAATGTCATTAACAAAATGTTGGAATACTGCTGGTGCAGTAGTCAGACCAAAAGGCATGACTAGGTTCTCATAATGTCCCTCCGGCGTGTTAAACGCCGTTTTCCACTCATCCCCCTCTTTTATCCTAATCAGATTATACGCCCCCCTGAGATCCAATTTAGAAAACCATTTGGCGCCAACAATTTGATTGAAGAGATCAGGAATAAGAGGGAGTGGATACGGATCTCGAACAGTAATCCGATTAAGTTCGCGGAAATCCAAGCAAGGGCGTAGGCCTCCATCTTTCTTCTTCACAAAGAAGAACCCCGCGGCTACTGGGGAAGATGAAGGTCTAATATGCCCTTTGGCCAGACTTTCAGAAATATAATCTTTCATAGCCTGCCTCTCAGGACCAGAAAGATTATACAACCTAGCTTTAGGCAACTTAGCAAGGGAAGGAGATTAATAGAGCAGTCATACACGCGATGAGGAGGCAACTCCTGACACCCCTCCTCAGAGAAAACATCCCCAAAATCCTCCAAAAAAGGAGGCAATGTACTAGGCACGACCGCACTGATGACTGTGTTCATGCAGTTGCTTTTGCAAAACTCACCCCATTGGCTTATTTCTCTGGACTGCCAATTAATCACAGGGTTATGTTTAACCAACCAAGGAAGTCCCAACACAATGGGAGTAGGTAGACCCTCCAACACATAACAAGATAATTGTTCCCTATGTATTGCCCCTACCCGAAGGTCAATGTTATGAACCTCATGAACAAAGCTACCTTGGCCGAGAGGCCTGGCGTCAATGGAGAATATAGGGATCGGTTTGACCAATACACTCAGATGCATACCTTGAGCCTGAGCAAACTGAGCGTCAACCAGATTAGCCCCGGAACCACTATCAAGAAGAACAGACAATCTCTCCACTCTCGTACCAACTACCACCTCCACTGGTACAAGGAACTGAGAAGAACTGGCGGATGAAATACATACTCCCAGGTTGTCGTCCACCACACAACCTGGGATTAACAGTTTTCCGGCGACTTTTGGCTCAACAAGGCACGGGATGGACATTCTCCAACAAAATGTCCCTCTTTCCCGCAGAAAAAACATCTTCTAGTCCTGCGGCGTACCGCCAATCCCCTCCTACGAAATGATGTCCCTCCCAACTGCATAGGCTCATCCGAACAGACAAGGGGAACCTCAACATAAGGGACTTTAGTGGTAGGTGGAGAAACAACAGGGAGTGGGGTTACCTCACCCCTCTCCCGAAGCCGTCTATCAGTACGGATAGCTAAGGCCATAGCAGCCTCCAGAGAAGGAGGAGACTTATACTGAGCCAAAACGTCTTTTAATTTATCAGAAAGCCCATGACAAAACTGGCTCCTAAGAGCTGGCTCATTCCACTGAGTATCTGTGGCCCATCTACGAAACTCAGAAGCAAATTCCTCTGCCGGACGATCTCCCTGCTGTATCTTACGTAATTTTGTCTCAGCAAGAGAGACCCGATCTGGGTCATCATATACCAATCCCAGGGCAGTAAAAAATTGATCTACAGACAGTAGAGCCGGGGATCCCGGAGGAAGGGAAAATGCCCAGGATTGAGGGTCCCCTTGCAGAAGTGAGATAACAATTCCCACTCTCTGCTCCTCACTCCCTGATGATCGAGGCCGAAGCCGAAAATACAATTACATGCCTCCCGGAAGGTGAAAAATTTGTCTCGCCCACCAGTGAACCTGTCCGGGAGAGCTACTTTAGGTTCAACTCTGGTTTGCTCCAGGGGAGACAAAACTTTGGACTTAATGTCCGTCAGCTCCATGGATAATCCCTGCAACTGCAGAGCCAGCTGGGCTACTGGATCCATGATAACTGGAGATAATTTTTAAGGCCAGTGAAAATGTCACGCTGTCTAATGATATGTATACAATGTCAGTAAACTATTAATACAGGAACAACACTCTATACAACAACTAGTATAGCAACATCAGCATGTAAGTATAGAATAGATTTACCTGACACGATATCTGCTGAACTCAGGGTTAATCTTGAGGACTTGATGAGCTGAAACAGGAAAGAGGTGGACCGGGATCTAACCTGACCCTAAACTGGGGTCCTAACTAATCCCTCACCTTGGAGGTACTGATAATGGTTCAGAGGTCCAAGTCTCCAACCTAACCCTGTCTCCTATCAGACCCTGAACCCTGTAATCAGTCCTAAGAAGGATCCTGACTACCACCAAAGGGATATGGGCTGATCTCAGCTAAATACACAGATTAGACATATAAGACAGACAGGATAACACTTGCTTGCATACACACTCAAACACCAAAGGAACATAAATGGTCTGGGAAATAAACTCTAACCAAGATGAGCTTAGAACAACTAAGGAGCTCACAACTAAAGTCTATACAGATTCATTCCTATCTGTGGTCTGCATGAAGGTTTCACTGGCAACTCCCCAAGCAGACAACCAGGAATTTAAAGGAAACCAATCAACAAATAATCAATTGCAGCCGGGAGAAACTGCACCCAGTCCCAGCACCGAGCACAGACAGAATTAACTCCCTAGCTGCCAAACACAAAGAAACAGCAGCTCAGCTGTGAGAAGTCAAAATGTGCAACCGCGACGATCTTCGTGGCAATGCACACATGACACACTGGCACTTGCAAAGCAAGAGCAACAGTTGCTATGATGTGACCTTACTGTTCTTGTTAATAAATTTTTAAAAAAAATTCAATAAAGAGTGGGGGTCCCCAACATTTACATAAGCATCAGATGGAAAGCCAATGCCTGAGGGCTGGGGGCAGATGTTAATATTCTGGATCGGGCCAATAGCAATAAAGGTTCCTAAGCTATTAATATCAGTTAACAGTTGTTTGATAGGTTACCCATATATTCAATAACAAGCAAAGACTAAACAGACATCTGCAGGCTGATTTTAATAGCCTAGGTAAGTGCCATGATTTTTGTCCCCATCCCAGACTAAAAACTTCAGCTCTCAATACCCCAGAAATGGCGTATCAATAGGATGCACCAAATCTTGCGCTTAACCTCGCTCTTCCCACTTGCACTTGTGCGGTGGCAAGTGGGGTAATATTTGTCTGGTTGATGTCAGCTTTATATTGTCAGCTGACATCACGCCCATGGGTTAGTAATGGAGAGGCATCTACAGGATGGGCCATTTATATGGATACACCTAAATAAAATGGGAATGGTTGGTGATATCAACTTCCTGTTTGTGGCACAATAGTATATGGGAGGGGGAAAACTTTTCAAGATGGGTGGTGACCATCGTGGCCATTTTGAAGTCGGCCATTTTGGATCCAACTTTATTTTTTTTCAATGGGAAGAGGGTCATGTGATTTATCAAATGAATTGAGAATTTCACAAGAAAAACAATGGTGTTCTTGGTTTTAATGTAACATTACTCTTTCATGAATTATTTACAAGTTTATGACCACTTATAAAATGTGTCCAAAGTGCTGCCCATTGTGTTGGATTGTCAATGCAACCCTCTTCTCGCACACTTGACACACTGCTAGCAACACCGCAGAAGAAATGCTAGCACAGGCTTCCAGTATCCGTTGTTTCAGATCCTGCACATCTCGTATCTGAAGGCAATTGTCTATGCTGTGAATATATGAGATGTATAGCATCTGAAACAACGGATACTGGAAGCCTGTGCTAGCATTTCTTCTGCAGTGTTGCTATCAGTGTGTCAAGAGTGTGAGAAGAGGGTTGCATTGACAATCCAACACAATGGGCAGCACTTTGAACACATTTTATAAGTGGTCATAAACTTGTAAATAACTCATGAAAGAATAAAGATACGTTAAAACCAAGCACACTTTAGTATTTCTTGTGAAATTTTCAT
>JARQOD010010839.1:0-25775 GCA_033576555.1 Oophaga sylvatica
GGATTCTGGGAGGCTTTTTATAGCCTCATTGTGGGGCCATCCTCTGTCACTGTAAGGTTCTATGTATATATTCCTGAAACTCAGTTTGTTCGTCAGCCATTTTACTTTCTGTCTTGCTGCAGCTATCTTGCCCTCAGTCAAAATGGAGTTTCCAGCTTGCATGTTCCCGCCCTGATTCTCTCCTTTGCTTCTTAAGCAGCCACAGCTGAGCAATCAGTGCTTCAGAATCTAGCCTGCAGTGAACCTGTGACTTGACTCCTGTAAGCCTTGGACCTTGTACTCCAGCTATTCCTACTGAGGAACTCTGAAGCACTTGTGGACTCTGAACCCTGCTCTTTGAAAGACCCACGTTTGCATGGACTTACGGTAACAGAGAAGAAGATCCTGAATCTGTATTGGAGAGTGATTGCTGAGCTTGGATTACTCTGGCCTGCTGTGTCTCCTGTTTCTGTGTCTGCAAACTGTGTGACTATTTCTGCCAACTTGTATGAAGTAATACAGGACTTTTCTATATCAAACCTGTGACTCCTGTGTTTTCATCGCACCCAAGCACAAGACGCTATATGAACTGTACTACATACATTACAAGATTCTGAAGCCAAAACGTTAGTGTCTGCTGGGTGTGGAAGGCTGTGTCTGCTGTACTGTGGATATCAGACGTCCGGTTGTACTTTCTGTGATGACAGTGGTTGTGACTTCTCACAACCATTCCAGGTGAGCAATTCCCTTAAGTTTTTTCTTTTTGCAGTGTCACCACAGGTAAACACTATTGTTTTTTTTTTTTTTCCTTTCTTTTCTCTTTTTTGTCTGCTGTAACTCTGGATATCAGATGTCTGGTTGAAACTTTCTGTGATGATAGTGGTTGTGACTCCTCACAACCATTCCAGGTGAGCAGTTCCCTTAATTTTTTTTTCTCTCTGCAGTGTTGCCACAGGTGAACACTATTGTTTTTTTTTCTCTCCTCTTCTTCCAGTAATCCTGTCTTAAAAGATCTGGAAAATGGAGGCCCCCATAAAGGAACTTTGCGGAGTGACTGATAATATCCTTGCAGATTTGCAGAATATAAAGACCCGTTTTACAAATCTACAGGACCTCAATAATCACAATTTGCAAGTGGTTGGACAGACTACCCAGGATTTGCGAGCCAGGATTGAGGTTCTAGAGGGGCGAGTCCAGGCTCCTGCCGTAGCCCCGAGTGCTGGGATTCCCAAGTTGCCCCCTTTTCGTTTTGGCGGTGAACGTGAGAAATTCAGGGGATTTATTAATCAATGCAATTTTTTTTTTTTCTGCACATGCTTCACAATTTCCCACTGAACGATCTAAGGTGCTTACTATAATTATGTTGCTTACCAACAAGGCTTTAATGTGGGCAAACCCTCTGACTGAGACTGAGGATGATTGTTTGAATCACCTTGATGATTTTATTTCAGCCATGGGGCAGGTGTTTGATGACCCCAATCGAGGTGCAACAGCTGAAGCAGCCATGTTAGCTTTGCGCCAAGGTAAGCACTCGGTAGCTGAATATGCCTTGGATTTCAGGAGATGGGCCCTTGATACCACCTGGGACAGTTCCGCCAAAAAATCTATTTTTCGAAAGGGGTTATCTCCACTGATTAAGGATGAACTTGCTCGTGCCGACCCTCCCACTGCGTTAGGTGACTTTATTAACTACTGCATCCGTATTGATACTCGTCTGACTGAACGCAGGCAAGAGAGATGGTTCGAAAGCAATCGTACTAACCTTTTCCTACCTTCCTCTCCAGCTAAGGAACCTTTGAGTAGGATTACACGGAACCTGAACCTGAACCCATGCAGGTAGACTCTTTACAACGACGGGTTAGTGATGCACGCAAGGAACATCGTTTTAAGGAGAATCTATGTTTCTATTGTGGTAAGTCAGGGCACTTCATTATAAACTGCCCCAGCCGTTCTCGTAAGACTACTGCAGCACTCATTCATTGTGAGTGTTGCGAGAGGGATCTGTCAGGTCCGAGCCTCAGGCTCCAGAGAGATCTGCAGCAACAGATCTTGATTTCTCGGACTTAAACTCCGTTACCTCTGAGGACGTTGACTGTGTAAACGCTGCCATTTTTCAAGTTTCCTCAGCGGTGTCCCAGCTGAGTTGTAAGAAAAACAATTCTCATTGCTTTCTTTCCATCAAACTCTGGGTTGACTCAGCTTGGGTGTCTAGCTCTGCTATGATCGACTCAGGGGCAAGTGGAAATTTTATGGATGTCTCCTTTGCTCTGAAACAGGGAATACGTTCAGTGAAGAAGGCTACTCCAGTACAGATGGAAACTGTGGATGGCTCCCTGCTGACCTCGGACCAGTGGATCAGGAAACAGAGCCTTTGAGGGTTCTTATGGGTAAAGATCATCAAGAGAAACTGTCCTTTATGCTTATCTCTTCTCCCCACTTTCCCATTATTCTAGGGCTACCATGGCTGCAGGCTCAGAATCCTACCATTAACTGGGAGACCAAGGAATTACACTTTCCAGAGAAACAGATGAGTCCAAAAGTTTCAGCTTGCTCTGTTCCTAAAGGAATCATGTCAGTCCCTGAACTACCAGCTGTATACCAGGACTATGTGGATTTATGTGACAAGAAGAACGCTGACCAGCTTCCTCCTCACCGTCCATATGATTGTCCAATTGAATTATTGCCTGGAGCAGAGATACCTTTTGGTAAGATCTACCCCCTGGCGGGGCCCGAGCTAAAGGCTTTAAAGGATTACATAGATGAAAATCTAGCCAAGGGCTTCATACGCCCCTCTTCATCTCCTGCAGGTGCACCCATCTTCTTTGTAAAGAAGAAAGATGGATCTCTGAGACCATGCGTAGACTATAGGGAACTCAATAAGGTTACTATTAGAAACCGTTATCCATTGCCTTTAATCCCTGAGTTATTGGAGAGAGTGCGACATGCCAAAATTTTTTCTAAACTAGATCTTCGTGGGGCCTATAACTTAGTCCGTATTAGACCTGGGGATGAATGGAAGACTGCATTCAGGTCACGCTATGGACACTTTGAATATCTAGTTATGCCTTTTGGTCTGAGTACCGCCCCAGCCACTTTCCAACACTTGGTGAATGACATCTTCAGGGATCTCCTAGATACATTCGTGGTAATTTATTTGGATGATATTCTAATTTTTTCTAACTCCACAGAGGAACATCATGGACATGTGAGAATGGTCTTGGAACGTTTAAGACAAAATCATCTTTACATCAAACTTGAAAAGTGTGAATTCCATAGGACCGAAATTCAATTTCTGGGGTATGTACTGTCTACACAAGGAATTAGTATGGATGGAAGCAAAACCCAAGCCATCAAGGATTGGCCAAGTCCTAGAAATGTGAAGGAGGTACAGCGCTTCATCGGGTTTGCCAACTTCTATAGACGTTTCATTAGAAATTTCTCTGAGGTAGTGTCACCTATCACTCAACTTACCCGGAAAGAGTCTAGGTTTTCCTGGACTCCCCAAGCCCAGGAAGCATTTTCCCGTCTAAAAGATAAATTTACCACTGCACCTATCCTAGTACATCCCAACCCCGAGCTTGCCTTCATAATAGAGGTGGATGCTTCAGACTGTGCCGTTGGAGCTATACTCTCTCAGAGAACAGGTGAGAAGAATGTCTTGCATCCCTGTGCCTTCTTTTCCCAGCAGTTGTCTTCGGCTGAGAGGAACTACGATGTGGGCAATAGAGAGTTGTTGGCCATTATTGCCGCCTTCAAAGAATGGAGACACCTTCTTCAGGGTGCTGCACAGCAAATAGTCGTCCTGACAGACCATCGTAACCTTGAGTTTATCAGGTCGGCTAAGTGCCTGACTCCTCGCCAGGCTCGCTGGAATCTTTTCTTAAACCAATTTAATTTTATCATCTCTTATAGACCAGGATCGCGCAATGGAAAGGCTGATGCACTCTCTAGGATTTACTCAGCAGAGACACGTCCAATTACTCCTCCTAAGACTATTCTTCCTGACTCTAGATTCCTAGGAGTAATTCATAATCAAGACCTACTTAAGGACATCAAGGAAGCATACCATGCGGATTCCTTTTTGGCACAACCCCCAAGGGACGTAAGTCTTGTCTTTAAGAATGGTGTGTGGATTCAGGGACAACGTCTGTATATTCCTGAAACAGTCAGATTGAGAGTATTGCAACTCATTCACGATTCCAAGATAGCTGGGCATAGAGGAATTCTAAAGACACAGGAATTTCTTTCTCGTTTCTTTTGGTGGCCCACTTGCAGGAAGGATGTTTTGAATTATGTCACTTCATGTGAGGTCTGTGCAAGATGCAAAACACCTTGCTCCTCACCAACTGGTCTGTTACAGCCTCTTCCCACCCCGTCCCGCCCGTGGGGATCCATTTCTATGGACTTCATTGTGGAGTTACCAACCTCTCAGGGGAAGAACACCATTCTAGTGGTGGTTGACCGTCTAACAAAGGCAGCTCATTTTATCCCTTGTGTCGGCTTACCCACTGCAAAACAGACATCAGATTTGATGATTAAAGATGTGTTTCGCTTACATGGAGTACCGGATGAGGTTATTTCGGATCGAGGGGTGCAATTCACTTCTAGGTTTTGGCAAAATTTCTGTGCAGCATTGGACATTAAAGTAAACCTTTCTTCTGCTTTTCATCCCAGACTAATGGACAGACCGAACGAACCAATCAAACCCTGGAGCAGTATCTCCGCTGCTTTATCTGCCACCTACAGGATGATTGGGTGGATCTACTTCCATTAGCTGAGTTCTCGTATAACAACTCTCAGAGTGCCTCCACTAAACAGTCTCCTTTTTACTCTAATCTAGGTTATCATCCTAACATTCTACCACGATTTCCCATAGAAACGCCTTTACCAGCAGTGGCTGAAAGAATCACGTCTTTACAGAAGAATATGGATCTTCTAAAGGAAAATCTGGAATCGGCTCAAGAAAGGTACAAGAAAGCAGCAGATAAATTTCGTAAACCTGCACCAGCTTTCAAGGTAGGAGACTTGGTCTGGCTGTCAACCAGAAATCTTAAGTTAAGGATTCCATCGTCTAAGTTGGGACATAAGTACATTGGACCCTATAAAATCAGTAAAATTATAAGTGCCGTTGCTTGTCGTCTTCAACTGCCCAGAACTATGAGAATCCACCCTGTCTTTCATGTATCCCTACTAAAGGCTGCGACACCCAATACGTTTCCTGGACGTTCCTCTCCTTGCCCTGACCCAGTGCTAGTCGATGGTCAGGAAGAATTGTGGTGGAAAGGATTTTAGATTCCAGGTTGTATAGAAATCAGTTACAATATCTGATTAAATGGCAGGGCTACCCAGTGGAGGACAACTCATGGAACCGGTCAATAACGTTAATGCTCCTCGCTTGCTCCGTCAGTTTCATCAGAGGTACCCACACAAGCCTGGTCTGAGGTCATCCGGAGGTTGTCCTTAAGGGGGGAGTAATGTAAGGTTCTATGTATATATTCCTGAAACTCAGTTTGTTCGTCAGCCATTTTACTTTCTGTCTTGCTGCAGCTATCTTGCCCTCAGTCAAAATGGAGTTTCCAGCTTGCATGTTCCCGCCCTGATTCTCTCCTTTGCTTCTTAAGCAGCCACAGCTGAGCAATCAGTGCTTCAGAATCTAGCCTGCAGTGAACCTGTGACTTGACTCCTGTAAGCCTTGGACCTTGTACTCCAGCTATTCCTACTGAGGAACTCTGAAGCACTTGTGGACTCTGAACCCTGCTCTTTGAAAGACCCACGTTTGCATGGACTTACGGTAACAGAGAAGAAGATCCTGAATCTGTATTGGAGAGTGATTGCTGAGCTTGGATTACTCTGGCCTGCTGTGTCTCCTGTTTCTGTGTCTGCAAACTGTGTGACTATTTCTGCCAACTTGTATGAAGTAATACAGGACTTTTCTATATCAAACCTGTGACTCCTGTGTTTTCATCGCACCCAAGCACAAGACGCTATATGAACTGTACTACATACATTACAGTCACTTATACTCTGACCCTTGGCCGAGTGTGTGTGACCCTGTTGTGCTTGTGCCAGTGCTTTGTGCCTGTGCTACGTTCTGTCTGTCTTGTTCTGATTTGGCTGTGTCCCTGTTTCAAGTTTTGCCTGTCCCTTTTGTACTCTGCTGCCCTCTACGTGTATGACACTTGGCTACGTTCTGACTCCGCTCTGCCTGCTCCTCTTGCACTTCGTCGCTCTCTACGTGTATGACCCTTGGTTACGTTCTGACTCCGCTCTGCCTGCTCCTCTTGTACTTCGTCGCCCTCTATGTGTATGATCCCTTGGCTACGTTCTGATTATCCGTTCGGTATATGCCCCTTGGTAACTGTGTCCCGTAGTTACCCTTCTAGGAGTTTTCCTTCACCTCATAGCTCTCTGGAGCTTAGGCCACACCCACTGGCAGTCACGTGCCCGCAGGTCCTTTGGTCTGAAGCATTCTCTATCTGCTGCTACTGCCTCTGAGAGACGTGTGGCCGGCTCCGCCCACTAGCAGTCACATGTGGAAGGTCCTGTTACTGAGAAACACACGTCAGCTCTGCTGCGGCTCTGCTACAGGTATCTTTGGGCATAGTTTGTTCACTCAGGACACACGCACTGGCTCAGTGAGCAAGTGCAGTGCGGTGTCCCTGACAGGTTATGGTCAGGAGGACATTTCTTGGGTGTTTGCTTCGGACATTCATGCTGGGAGACTTATCCGTGCCTATCATCGAGCCCATCCTGATCGGCCTGGTTGCGCAGGTGAGGGTTCGGTGACCCCTCCTAAAGGGGGGGTACTGTTGTGAATATGCTGGAGGCGGCTTCTGAGCTGGGACTCCCTCCGGTGGTTGCTGAGGGTAATGAACTGATTAATGAAAGGCCTTCAGCTGGCTTAAGTATAATATAATATAAGTGGCCTGATTTCCCAGCAGCCTTGCCGGTTATCAATTGTTCTTCTGGTCTTGCTTGAAGCACTGCTAGTTTCCTACTCTCTTCAGATAAGTGTTTGCTCTTTTTTTCTCTCTGTTTGATTTTCTCTGCTTGTTTGCTGCCTGCAGTGGACTGCAGCCTGTCCCCTTTTGGGGGTCTGGCGCTGCAATTGTGCTCCGTTTGTGTCTGCACTTTTGCTTTGCTCTTCTGTTACTTTTATTTGCTGAATAGCGTTTTGTTACACCAGAGATCTGATTTAGGTGGAAGAGGTCGTGTGATCTCAGGTTTTTTGGCAATCAGAAGTGTTGGTATTTTTGTTAGGGTTTTTGTTTGATTGCAGTCAGAATTCTTTCCTGTACTTTTCTGTCTAGACAGATTGGGCCCCAGCGTTTGCTCATTCTATTTTCTGCCTGTGTCCGTGCTTTCTTCTTGTCTTACCGCCATTACATGTTTGGGGCTTCCTATTTTCTTTGGAGATCTGCTCTGGGGCAGATAGCTTTCATCTTTCTGCCTTAAGGTGTAGTTATCTCTCAGGCTGTGACGAGGCGTCTAGGATCAACGTAGGAATGCTCCATGGCTACCTCTAGTTGTGTGGTTAGTTCAGGTTACTGCAATCCAATAGGTTCCAGCCTCTCTGGTGTATTACCGCTTTTGCTATTTTTTGCCATTTTTCCTCAGTTACCGAAACATAACAGCTTCCCTTCCTGCACAACTACTTTCTGAACAACTCTCTTAATCTGTTGGCCCTCACTGAAACCTGGATTCAGGATTCTGACACAGTCTCCCCTGCTGCCATTTCCTATGGTGGCTTACAATTCTCCCATTCCCTGAGACCCACAAACAGACATGGTGGTGGAGTCGGCATACTCCTGTCCCCACAATGCAACTTCCAGGTCATCCTCCCAATTGCATCACTCTCATTCCCTTCTTTTGAGGTCCACACCATCAGGCTCTTCCGTCCCCTCTCCCTCAGAGTAGCGGTCATATATCGGCCCCCAGGCTCGCCCACCCAGTTCCTAGACCACTTCTCAGCCTGGCTGCCACACTTCATGTCCTCAGAACTAGCAACCTTATCCTTGGAGGCTTCAACATCCCCATTAACAGCCCTACTTCCACATCTGCATCCCAGCTTCTATCACTAACCACTTCTCTAGGCCTCTCACAGCTTTCAACCTATGAGACACACAAGAACGGTAACACCCTTGACCTGGTCTTTGTCCGGCTCTGTTTAATCTCCAACCTAAATAACTCGCCGCTTCCAACCTCTCTGACCACAACATTCTCTCCTTCACGCTCACAAATCCTTGACCACCCCAGTGCACTCCTACCTACCACACATTCAGAAATCTATAAGCCATTAACCCTCATACACTTTCAGACTTCCTACACTCATCACTGTCCCCAATCTCCTCTTTTTCCTGTCCTGATCTGGCTGTTCATCACTACAATGACACTCTTAGAAGCGCCCTTGACCAAGTAGCGCCGCTCACCCTCAGAACTTTCAAACACACAGTAAAACAGCCCTGGCTCACATTGCAAACTCAACTTCTCTAGCGATGCTCTAGGAGTGCTGAACGCCTATGGAGAAAAACCCGCACACCAGAAGACTTCATCCACTTCAAATTTATGTTAAGAACTTATAGCGCTGCCCTTCACCTCCCCAAACAGACCTACTTCACCACCCAAACTCCTCACTATCCAACAACAACAAGTAACTTTTTGACACTTTTCACTCCCTCCTTAGGCCAAAAGCACAAGCCCCTATCACAGACATTTGTGCTGATGACCTGGCCTCCCACTTTATAGAAAAAATAGATAATATCCGTCAGGAAATCTGCTCCCAACCACCAAGTGCTGTGACTCCCATCCCTCTCTGCATTTCCCCTGGCTCACTTTCCACATTTGATCCTATCACAGAAGAAGAAGTCTCCAGACTCCTCTCTTCCTCTTGTCCGACTACATGCACTACCGACCCCATACCCTCACATCTCCTCCAATCTCTTTCTCCAGCTGTCACAACTCACCTAACTACAATCTTTAATCTCTCACTCTCCTCTGGCATTTTCCCATCCTCCTTCAGACACTCCATCATTACTCGAATACTAAAGAAACCCGCTCTCAACCCTTCCTGCACAAACAACTACAGACCAGTCTCCAATCTCCCCTTCATCTCTAAACTTTTGGAGCGCCTAGTCTACTCCCGCCTTACCCGTTACCTCTCCACTCACTCCCTCCTAGACCCTTCACAGTCCGGCTTCAGCCCCCTACATTCGACTGAAACTGCACTCATCAAAGTGACCAATGACCTTCTGACAGCAAAACGTAATGGTGACCACTCTCTGCTCATTCTTCTCAACCTTTCTGCAGCTTTTGACACGGTTGACCACTGTCTCCTACTCTCTAGGCTCCAGTCACTAGGCATTAAGGACACTGCCCTCTCCTGGTTCTCTTCCTATCTTCCTGACCGCTCCTTCAGTGTTTTGTTCTCTGGCTCCATGTCATCTCCTCTTCCTCTCGCTGTCGGGATACCTCAGGGCTCAGTCCTTGGCCCCCTTCTCTTCTCTCTCTGCACGGCCCCAATTGGACAGACCATCAGCACATTTGGCTTTCAGTAACATCTTTATGCTGATGACACACAACTATACACATCATCCCCCGACCTTACCCCCGCTGTACTACAGAACGCCAGTGACTGTCTGTCCGCAGTCTCCAACATCATGTCTGCTCTCTATCTGAAGCTCAACCTCTCCAAAACTGAACTTCTTCTGCTCCCGCCGTCTACTAACCTCCCTAAGTCTGACATTTCCCTCTCCGTGGGCAGCACCATAATAACACCCCGGCAGCAGGCTCGCTGTCTGGGTGTTATGTTTGACACCAATCTCTCCTTCACCTCCCATATACAATCTCTTGGCCGCTCTTGCCGCCTACACCTAAAGAACATCTCTAGAATCCGCCCTTTCCTCACCATGGAAGCAACAAAAACCCTCACTGTAGCATTGATCCACTCCCGCCTGGACTACTGCAACGCTCTATTACTTGGCCTCCCCGTTACTCGACTATCCCCTCTCCAGTCCATACTTAATGCAGCAGCCAAGGTCATCCATCTGGCTAATTGGTACTCGGACGCGTCCGCTCTTCACCAGTCCTTACATTGGCTGTCCATTCATTATAGGATCTAATTCAAAGTACTTGTTCTCACCCACAAAGCTCTCCACAGTGCAGCACCCCTCTACATCACCTCCCTCATTTCTATCTATTGGCCTAACCGACTGCTGCGCTCTGCAAACGACTTTCGACTAACCTCTGCACAAATTCGTACCTCCCACTCCCAACTCCAAGACTTGTCCCGCGCTGCGCCAATCCTCTGGAATGCTCTACCGCAAGAAATTAGGACTATCCACAATTTGCATGGTTTCAGGCGCTCCCTCAAAACACATTTGTTCAGAGTGGCCTATCACGTTCACTAATCAAAGTCATTCTAGGTGTAAGTGTGCGTGTGTAGCCCATTCACTATCTCCATCCATCACTCACTCCCTCAAGATGGCTGGACCATCATTGTAAATGCACCATTGTATATACACACCTATACTTTGTATCTCCCCCACCTAATTGTAGATTGTAAGCTCTCACGAGCAGGGTCGTCTTATTTTGCTTTAATTATTGTATTGTTAACGTTGTTACTTATGACTTGTGTTTTGAAACTGTTAAAATGTAAAGCGCTGTGGAATATGTTGGCGCTATATAAATAATTATTATTATTATTATTATTATATTCTCCAGCAGCTGAGTTTTGCCTTAAAAAAACTCTGACTCCAGATAGTTTGTAGGTACCAAGTAATAATACTCCTGGTGGTCTAGAGTAGCTTAGAGCTTATTGGAAAAGTCTGTGGTAATCCAGATAGGTTTCAGGGTGTGTAAATTTTAATTCCTGTTAGTCTACTAGGTGTGAAATGATAAATGGTAATTAACATGATGGCTTAAAATACTTAGTGTGTTAATGATAATATCCCTGATGAGCTAGAATAATTCATGTTAATGATAATATCCCAGGTGAGCTAGAGTAACTCGTATCTTAATGATAATATTCGAGTTGTTTAAAATCCATAGTGATCTAGAGTAACTTAAAGCTTTATAATAATTTCCCAGTTGGGATAGAGTAACTTAGAGCTTAGGCCTCTTTCACACTTCCATTGTGTGACGTCCGCCCATCCGTGAAAATGGCGGATCCGTCAGAAAAGTAAAATACGGATGCAAAACTGGTGAGTTTTCTGACGGATCCGCCAAATTTTCCGGAAAATTTCGTTCCGGAAATGTAAGTCCGGACGAGAGAGAGAGAGAGAGAGAACCCCGGACACTGTTTTCTGCATTTTACTATGGTTTTCAATAGCTGGCGGATCCGCCGCCCATAGGCGGCCATTGTACAAAATGGCGGATGCGGCGGATCCGCCGTTGTCCGCCATTTTGGCGGTCAAAAAAAACGTTGCATTGGACATTTTTTTTAAATGACGGACGCCAATTTTTTGGCGCATCCGTCCAAAAACGGACCTAACGGACGACCATCCGTCAAAATACGTCACTAATGCAAGTCTATGGGAAAAAAAACGGATCCGCCAAAAAAAAAATGGCGGATCCGTTTTTTTCACATTTTGACGGATTTTGACTGACGTCGCACGACTGAAGTGTGAAAGAGGCCTTAATGATAATATCCCAGGTGGCCTAAAGTAACTTAGAGCTTAATAATAATGTACCATGTGGTCTAGAGTAACTTTGAGTTATTTCATAATTTGCCAGATGGTCTAGAGTACCTTAGTGCTTAATTTCCCAGGTGGTCTAGAGTAAATTAAATAACAATGAACCAGGTGGTCTAGAGTAAGTTAGAGCTAAATGATAATATCGACTAGTGATATAAATGTACATCGTCGATCCCTTGAGTAAAGGGCGCAAAATTCTTTACCCTTTTGGGTTGGTTTTGATATATGGGCTTTTACTAAGATATCGGTTTATCCAAACCTCACCTGTATAGGTACACTGGCTATTTGTCTGATTATTCGCCCTTGTAATGTAATGTATCATTCTCTTATTTTTTACCTTATTGCCACATGTTCACAACTTTCCATTTCTCTGCTGTAAGAGCGAAGGGCCAGGCGCCATGGAAAGCATTAAGAGCTGAAGGATCGCTGATTACACATAGACCTTATCTATGTGAAGATGAAGAGTCCTTTGTTTGAAGTTTTGAGCCATTAGCTAATTAGATGAAGCAAGGAAATTAACAAGCTCCTCGCTCAACATCTATATTTAATGAGTCTGTTATCTGATATACAGCTTTATTAAGGAAAGATTGTAGAATGCGGCTCAGGGTGAAGGAAATATTGAGAAATCCAGATGAGGACAACAAATCAGCAAAATTATCACACAAACAGGATACAGGAGTGACGGCTGATGTCACAGATAATATCTTCATTACTGTTATATTATAGATATCAGTCTATTGTCAGGAATGGGGAGGGGGTGAAGACTTATTGGTGATGTCAGTCAGTGACCGGGCCGATGAAAGCAAAAATACATTTGTGACATGCTAAATAGCTGGATACCATTAACTAAACCACATCATCCTCTATCATTAGTGAGACCCTCTTCCAAGTTCTACTATTAATTACACCTCACCTGCCCAGTGCTAACATTAATTAGACCACACCTGCCCAGCTCTACCATTAATTACACCTCACATGCCCATTTCTACCATTAATTAGTCCATACCTGCCCATCTCTACCATTAATTAGACCATACCAGCCCAGCGTTACCATTAATTACACCACACCTGCCCAGCTCTTTCATTAATTACACCACACCTGCCCAGCTCTACCATTAATTAGACCACACCTGCCCATCTCTACCATTAATTAGTCCACACCAGCCTAGCTCTACCATTAATTAGATCATACCCGCCCAGCGTTAACATTAATTAGTTCACACCTGCCCATCTCTACCATTATTTAGTCAACATCTGCCAATCTCTACCATTAATTAGTCCACACCTGCCTAGCTCTACCACTAATTAGTCCGCACATGGCTAGCTCTACCATTACTTAGACCACACCTGCCAATCTCTACCATTAATCAGTCCACACCTGCCTAGCTCTACCATTATTTAGTCCACATCTGCCAATCTCTACCATTAATTAGTCCACACCTGCCTCGCTCTACTATTAATTAGTCTGCACATGCCCATCTCTACCATTAATTAGACCACACCTGCCCATCTCTACCATTAATCAGTCCACACCTGCCAAGCTCTACCATTATTTAGTCCACACCTGCCCAGCTCTACCATTAATTAGACTACACCTGCCCATCTCTACCATTAATCAGTCCACACCTGCAAAGCTCTACCATTATTTAGTTCACATCTGCCAATCTCTACCATTAATTAGTCCACACCTGCCTAGCTCTACCATTATTTAGTCCACACCTGCCCAGCTCTACCATTAATTAGACCACATCTGCCCATCTCTACCATTAATCAGTCCACACCTGCCAAGCTCTACCATTATTTAGTCCACACCTGCCCAGCTCTACCATTAATTAGACTACACCTGCCATCTCTACCATTAATCAGTCCACATCTGCAAAGCTCTACCATTATTTAGTTCACATCTGCCAATCTCTACCATTAATTAGTCCACACCTGCCTAGCTCTACCATTATTTAGTCCACACCTGCCCAGCTCTACCATTAATTAGACCACATCTGCCCATCTCTACCATTAATCAGTCCACACCTGCCAAGCTCTACCATTATTTAGTCCACATCTGCCCATCTCTACTATTAATTAGTCCACACCTGCCTAGCTTTACCATTAATTAGTCCGCACATGGCTAGCTCTACCATTACTTAGACCACACCTGCCCAGCGCTATCGTTAATTAACCACACTGCCAGCTCTACATTAATTAGACCACACCTGCCCAGCTCTACCATTAATTAGACCACACCTGCTCAGCTCTGCCATTAATTAGACCACACCTTCCAGCTCTTTCCTTGGGCCACACTTTTCCAAATTTTGCTATCTCCCATAGCATTCCTCTCTATCACATTCCTCTATCTATTCCGCTATCATATCTGATATTTGGAGGAATGGGGTCTTTGATTGCTCCAAATATTTAGATTTTAGCTTACCATTCCAATTCTCTGCCACTCCATCTCGGACAGTGCCCAACCAGTGATCTCTGCCAGGACCTGATGTGATGTCATCCTGTCTATTCAGGTCACCGGTTGACTGCAGAGTCAGTTGACTGAATGGATGGGATTTCACCATATCCGTTCCTGGTGGAAACTCAGTGGCACTGTAGTGGCACATGGTTGCTTTGGAATGTTAAGTAACACTATTTTTATTAATTTTCTTTTGCTATCCGTTACTTTGTCAAGGTTTCAAAATGTTCAAAAATACCCTTTAAATGAAGAACTATTAAATTCACATTAAAAATGGAAGAATTCGAGTAATTCTGCGTAACACATTCGGTTCATTAAAAATATCTGACTTACATTTATTACAATTTGCTATTGACCTCCTTTTGACCACTTTGGCGCCTTTCCCCTTTGTTGAGTTGTGCTGTATTGTAATGATGCATGAAGCCGCTGTACCTCTGCCCCAGGCTGAGCTGACATGTGCTACACTGAATGCGCTGCTCATCGCGAGGTGATATAAATAACAGGAGACTTTTTGGCCATGTGACGTTTTGTGAATATCCTGTGCCCGGCTTATTGTCACTGTCAATTCAATTCAGAAACTAGTAAGCCGTAGGATAGGGATCAGCCATTGAGACCGCACTTCTCTTCCTTGTTAGTAGAGATACTTAAGACCTTGATTTATATTCTGCGCCTTAAGTTGCATTCTATATCTTTCCAATACAAAGTTGTCCAAGTGAATCTGCCGTCTCGATGCTCTGTGACGGTGTCACTTTCAATAACGGCCCTGTCTTCTCATAATGTTAATGAAGGGGATTCAATCAGAAGGGAACCAGCCGATCCTTGTACTAGAAGTTTGAAGTTAAAGTTTCCCTTCTTATTGGCAATTGAATATTATTTGATTTTCTGTCCTCTATCACTGTGTCTAATAACAATAATAATAAGGATATAAATTACTAATATGACTAATACAATAAGGCAGATTTGTTAGATTTTGGACATAAAAACGTATAAAATATGCTATTCCGGTTCATGCACTACTTTTTCCAACACAGAAAGGAAAAAATACTATTAAAAGTATATGTAATTTCAGAGTTACATTAAGCTTAGCAATTTTGCAATGCTTTCTAAACAGTTATGGAAATAATGCCACACTGCTTTTTACCTACGCCAGATTTATCAGAGGGACGTGTGTTTTGCGGATGAGTCTGGTGCTGTATATCAGAGGGACATGTGTTTTGCGGATGAGTCTGGTGCTGTATATCAGAGGGACGTGTTTTGCTGATGAGTCTTGTGCTGTAGTTGTGTCGACCCGCCACCACAATTGTGGGTTACCAGGGCAATGGGGTACTCAGAGCCGAGCCCGTAGAAGTCTATGGGGATTTTGTCACAGGTAGCTGTGGCTCGGTCTGTGGCCCTGGCGGTCTGGCGTATGTTGTTGTTGGGAATATTTACAGGGGATAACTATATACAGTTCGTGACGCCACCTGTAGTATTCTGGTAATTAGTACCAGCGCTGCTGTAGATCTCTGAGGGGATGGTGAGGCAGCTAGATGTCGGGTCCCCTACAGGTGGGACTCTTCCCTCAGGTCGGTAGTTAGGTAGGGATTGTGCAGGCATGCAGTAATAACTCAGTCTCACACAGTCAAAGTCTTTCCATACCTTTACTTGCAGAATGGTAAAGCAGGTCCCAGGAGGCTGATGGGGTTGATGGAGGATGAGCTTTGAGGCAAACGGTTAAGCAAGTTAGGGGCCTCCTTTAACTCCAATGAAGCTGAGTACGACCAGCCTGAAGCGTAGTCCTCTCTATAATTCCAGCTTATCTTTAGCTGTTCTGCCCGATCAGTGTTGTGGTTGGAGCCTTTTTGGTGAGAAAGATGATTTCCTATATTGTCGTGCACTGACTCACGGTCCTCACTTCCTCTGACCCCAGTTACGTACTGACTGTATGGGCTTATCCGCCGCGACCTAGGGTCCGGTAGATTTCTGGCTATCTTATCACCTTGCTTGAAACAAAGATGATTCTTCGGTCCCCAGTAACCGGTAGATTCGTGCAGGTATTCTTCACCTATAGCACTTCCTTGCTTTCTTCCACTTTTGCCCTTCGACTTGCTTAGTTCTCAGGAGATATTTCAGCCTGTCTCCAGTGGGGCACAGCTTTGACTAGGCTCGGGTACGTTAAAGTACCTATACTAGACTCCACAATTTTAAGCTGAAGATAGAGCAGAGTCCCTAAGACGTCTTGTCTCTCCTAAGTCTGGACACACCCCTCCTCTGTCCAAGGACAGGAATCTGACTTCTCACTCTGAAGTCCGGACACTGACTGACTAAATCACTCCCTTCCACACCCCTGCTGGGCGTGTTCGAAGGTACATGATGACATGAAGAACACTTAACCTTTACCTCTCCACTCATCCTCCTGGTATTGTGTACCAGGGCTACACATTCCCCCATGGTAAACGACAGCACTCCCGGGCTGTGGAATACAAAAGACAGAAAAATTTTGTTTATGCAATAACATCTGGAACAATAACATCTTCCCATCCGGGAGGTAAGAATACTTTAAACGTTACAAACTTTATAGAAAAATACAAATAGTATCAAATAGCATTTTCAATAAATAAATTTACAAGATACTTGTGAAGGACCCGCACCAAACCTTCAACGTGGGTCCTGGGTGGGCTGCAGGACATCCAAATGCAGACCTCACTCAGTGCCACACCACACGGGTTTTTGGTTCAGAGGTGAGTCAAGGTTTCATGTGAAACCATTAAGAAGGCACTTTAGTGCAACTATGTACAGGATACAGTTTTTGGGCTGGCTCAGTCCTCAGCCTCTGAGTCCATTGTTAAACGAAGACATAATAGGGAAAAAAAAACACATTTATATATATAGACTTTTCACAATATATTTACATCAATTCGTCATAACTATTGCTGATATCTAATGGGTAATTTCCCTTTGGTGATTCTCTCTGATCTACGTGGTGTAGTTTCAGGTATATCAATTTGCGATCTGTCTGCACTATGAAACGGTAAACCATAGAACTGCCTTAATCTTTCCATGGATCTGGCAAGCGTACTGATGGCTGGGCGGTGTGAGTCAGCTTCACCAGGGGATCCCATAGTATGGGGCGCTGCTTCAGATGATCCATCTTGAGGTTCTACAGGTTGAGGTGTTGCTGGAAGGGGTAACTCCTGAGCGGGTTCAACTGGCACTACAGGCACAACTGGAGGTAAAACGTCCTCTTGTGGCTTATAAAACTGCAACACTGGAATTATCACAGCATCTCCCAGTCGGGGCCAATCCGCAGGAAAATCTCCCAGATCTGTGTGTATAACCTCTTCCTTTTTCTCTCTTTGATTGAAGACAGGGTTCTTGTCGCAACGTTTCAAGGGTTCCGGACATAGTTTCAAATGGTCTCTAGACACAGTGGTTATTGTTTTTCCTCCGTCTTTACTGACGACACAAACTTTTCCGTTGTCGTACTTAGAATCTTGTATGACGTAGGGTTCTTGCTCCCACTGATTATCCAGTTTATGCATTTTCCTCTTTCTTTTTAATACTACCTCTCCAGGCATCAAAGGCTTGGCAGGAGCATTTCGGTTGTAGACATTTTCCTGTTTCTCCCGTGCCTTATTAAGACTTTCCTCTACACAGATTTGTACTCTTCTGTATTGCTCTTGCCGATTGACATCCCAGTTTTCAATGGCGTCGTCTGCCTCCGGTTCTACCACTCCAAGTTCTAGATCCATTGGTAGTTTTCCAGGCCTTGCTCTCATCAGATAGGCTGGAGTGCAGTTAGTTGAGCTTACAGGTATATGATTATACAAATCAACCAAATCAGGTAGTAAATCCGGCCATCGATTCCTGTCTTCCAACGGTATGGATCTCAACAAGTCAAGGACAATATGGTTCATCTTTTCACAAAGACCGTTGGTTTGAGGGTGATATGGTGTTGTTCTTATTTTCTTGCACCCGTACATATGACAGAATTCCTTGAATAAATCGGCTTCAAAAGCAGGTCCCTGATCGGTTAAGACTTGCTCGGGATACCCATGCGGTCTGCAGAAGCTTGCTTGAAAGGTCTTCGCTGCCGTCACTGCAGTCTGGTCTTTCACTGGAACGACTACCAGAAATCTGGAGTAATGGTCCACCATGGTCAAGGCGTATGAGTATCCAGATCTACTCGGTGACAGTTTGACGTGGTCCAGGGCCACAATCTCCAGGGGACGAGTCGTCCGGATTGGTTGCAGGGGGGCCTTCTGACTTCCGTAGTCCTTTCTTCTGAGACCACAGGGTCCACAGTTCCGACACCACCTCTCGATGGAGCTGCGCATCCCTACCCAGTAGAACCGGCATCTCAACAGGGTCTCCAGCTTCCTCCAGCCAAAGTGTCCTGCTTGATCGTGGTACGCTTCCAACACCATTGGGACGTCTGTCTTTGGGACCACTATTTGCCAGACCATTTCATGGGTTCTGGGGTTGACGTATCTTCTGCACAACTTCTCACGGTACAGGAACAACCTGCTTCTCTCGTTCCACAGGAGCTTGGCGGGCATAGGTGCATCCTTTTCCAAAGAGGAGCCTTCTTGCTTTAACAACTCCTTGATGTGGCTGACCACTGGATCACTGTCCTGAGTCTCTTTCCAGCTGTGATGGGGTAAAGGATTTAATGTTGCACCATTTTGCTTTCTGTGGACTTGATGCTCGTGGACTACCCCATTTCGATGGAACGCGGGTAGCTCAATTTCTTCCAGGTCGTCCGATTCTTCTTCCGTGTCAGAGTCATGCGGCATTCGGGACAACGCATCAGCATTAGCATTCTTTCGACCTGCCCGGTACTTGATAGTAAACTGGTAATTGGACAACCGAGCCATCCATCTCTGCTCCATGGCACCCAGCTTGGCGGTTTCCAGGTGCGTTAATGGGTTGTTGTCTGTGTACGCAGTGAACTTATTGGAGGCCAGATAGTGCTTAAATCTTTCAGTGATGGCCCAGACCAGCGCCAGAAACTCCAGCTTGAAGCTGCTATAATTTTCCGGATTCCTTTCAGTTGGCCTGAGTTTTCTGCTAGCATATGCGATGACTTTTTCTTGTCCATTCTGCTTCTGACTGAGAACGGCTCCCAACCCTTCATTACTGGCGTCGGTGTACAACAGGAACGGTTGGCTGTAATCAGGATAGGTTAAGATTTCATCACCTGTAAGGATCTCTTTCATCTTTTGGAATGCTTCAGCCTGTTCTTTACCCCAATTAAAGGGAGGGTTTCTGCTCTTCAGGGATTGTCCTACTAGGAGGTCCTGTAAAGGAGCTGCCTTCTTCGTGTAATCTTTCACGAATCTCCTATAGTAACCCGTTAGTCCCAGGAACTGTCGCACTTCCTTAAGGTTCTTCGGCTCCGGCCACTTCTGGATGGCAGTGACTTTCTCTGGGTCCGGCGCTACTCCTTCCGAACTGACGATGTGCCCCAAGTATTGTACCTTCTGCTTGAGTAGATGGCATTTTGAGGGTTTCAACTTCATCCCGTACCTGGACAGGGACTCAAACACTTCTGCCAGGTGCTTCAGATGGTCCTCATATGTCTTGGAATACACGATAACGTCGTCTAGGTATAGCAGCACGGTTTCAAAATTGAGATGTCCCAGACAGTTTTCCATCACTCTCTGAAATGTTCCTGGGGCACTACTGAGCCCAAACGGCATTCTGTCGAACTCACAGAGCCCCATTGGGGTGGTGAAAGCCGTTTTCTCACGATCCTCCTCAGCCACAGCCACTTGCCAGTAACCACTAGTCAGATCAAGGGTAGAAAAGTAGTTAGCCGTTTTCAGAGCAGCTAATGATTCCTCTATGCGTGGTAGCGGGTATGCATCCTTGTGTGTTATGCGGTTCACCTGCCTGTAATCCACACACATTCTCATACTACCATCTTTCTTTTTAACCAGAACTAGAGGGGCTGCCCAGGGACTACAACTATCCCTTATCACCCCAGCTTTCTTCATATCATTCAACATTTCTTTAGCCTTCTGATAATGAGCTGGAGGTATGGGCCTATACCGCTCTTTGATGGGAGGATGGCTGCCTGTAGGGATATGATGTTGTACTCCCTTAATGATCCCAAAATCAAGTGGATTTTTGCTAAACACTTGGGCGTACTCTTGCACCACCCGTAATACCCTTGCTTCTGGTGAGCGGGAGTGGTGTCCGTCCCAACATGGAGCTGCTGACACCATTCCGCCACCTGAGTTGCTGGGTCATTGTCCTCCTCTATTTGACAGGAGTCTAAGGACTCAGCCGGGAGAATAGAATTATTATCAACAGCATGTAGTTTAGCAATGGTTGCATAACGGGGTAAATTTACCTCATCATCTCCCCAATTGAGAAGCCGTACAGGTACTCTTCCATTCACCACTTCTACTACTCCTCTAGCAGTCATAAGTGTAGGTCTATGTTCTGAATGGTGGGGTTCTACTACAGCTTGGTAATTCTGTCCTCTCAGACCTATGGCTGCCCTGCACCAAATGATCATTTCACTCATTGGGGGTATCACAATAGGAACTGAGTCAGTGACCCGTACATTACCAATTTCACCGTCGGTAAGCTTCGCTTGTTGCTGACACACCAGGGCCCGGATCTCTCTTTGGATGACTCCTCTCTGCCTTGGTCGGGCAATCTCAGCGAGCTGTTGGAGCAAGAACACTACTTCTTCCAAACAATTACCAATAACATTAGTACCCAATATTATATTTAGACCATTCTCCTCATTTACAGTCTTCACTACCAGAAGTCCCTGGTCTTTCAACTCCTCTCTTCCCACCTTTACATCTACACATTTTGTTCCAAGTACTTCTACAGGAAGACCATTAGAAGCATACACGGTAAAGTCAAGGCTCGGGGGTTTAAGATCGTCCATTGACCAGTACTTGGTATATAGGGCATCAGGTATAAGAGTGACTTGAGACCCAGTGTCTAGCAATGCTGGAACAGCAATCCCATCTAAAATAATGGACAGGTAGGGTCGCCCGCCCACATACCTGCGGTTCCAGTCTAGGGGGCCTGGCGGGTATTCTCCTGGGTGTTGGCCCTTGGACCCAGGTTCTGCCCGTTTAAAGGACACTGTGGAGACAAATGACCTTTTCGGTTGCAGCGAAAACAGACGATCTCTCGACGAGAAGGGTGTTGATCAGAGGTTGCTCCTGGGGGTGGCGTTGTCCTCCTCCGGGGGGCGACGTCTTCTTTCTTCTCCGGTGCATCCACGGGACGTCTTCTGGGCAGTCCGCTAGCAAGATTTTTCCTTCCTCTTCTTTCCGCAGTTGCAGGGCACTCATAACAGCAGCCAGATTTTTAGTCAGCTGGCGCACCTCTGAGCGCAGACAGTCCAATTCACTAGGAGATGTCACCTGCGCTTTGGCTTCAGCCACTAGCGGGGAACAGGGGGTTACTGCCGGTTCCGGAGTGACTTCACCCTGATGATGTTGGGTGGCCACCTCAGGTTTGCCCAGGGGCCGCACTGTCAGCCGGTTGTTGTGACATCTTAGCGCCCCCTTGGTTAAACGGAGCCTACCGGTTTCAGACGCTGCTACTTCACAGGCACCGCAGTGGGAACAGGACCTTAGTCGCAGGCGCTCTGATGTCAGAGCGTTCACTTCCTGTCGCAGGACCTGCCGATGAGTCAGAGCCGGGGCGGAGCCAGGCAACAGCGCGCTTTTACAGGTACGCCCACCTTCTTCTCCAGCGCCTGAGGGCGCGAATATGGCGGCAAAATGGCGGATTTTAGCGCCAAACAACAGCAACAGTCTTTTTCACTCAAACAGTTACATAGGCACGCAGGGCTCGCAATTCTGCGAGTTTCGCATCCTGTTCGTGACGCCAAGTAGTTGTGTCGACCCGCCACCACAATTGTGGGTTACCAGGGCAATGGGGTACTCAGAGCCGAGCCCGTAGAAGTCTATGGGGATTTTGTCACAGGTAGCTGTGGCTCGGTCTGTGGCCCTGGCGGTCTGGCGTATGTTGTTGTTGGGAATATTTACAGGGGATAACTATATACAGTTCGTGACGCCACCTGTAGTATTCTGGTAATTAGTACCAGCGCTGCTGTAGATCTCTGAGGGGATGGTGAGGCAGCTAGATGTCGGGTCCCCTACAGGTGGGACTCTTCCCTCAGGTCGGTAGTTAGGTAGGGATTGTGCAGGCATGCAGTAATAACTCAGTCTCACACAGTCAAAGTCTTTCCATACCTTTACTTGCAGAATGGTAAAGCAGGTCCCAGGGAGGCTGATGGGGTTGATGGAGGATGAGCTTTGAGGCAAACGGTTAAGCAAGTTAGGGGCCTCCTTTAACTCCAATGAAGCTGAGTACGACCAGCCTGAAGCGTAGTCCTCTCTATAATTCCAGCTTATCTTTAGCTGTTCTGCCCGATCAGTGTTGTGGTTGGAGCCTTTTTGGTGAGAAAGATGATTTCCTATATTGTCGTGCACTGACTCACGGTCCTCACTTCCTCTGACCCCAGTTACGTACTGACTGTATGGGCTTATCCGCCGCGACCTAGGGTCCGGTAGATTTCTGGCTATCTTATCACCTTGCTTGAAACAAAGATGATTCTTCGGTCCCCAGTAACCGGTAGATTCGTGCAGGTATTCTTCACCTATAGCACTTCCTTGCTTTCTTCCACTTTTGCCCTTCGACTTGCTTAGTTCTCAGGAGATATTTCAGCCTGTCTCCAGTGGGGCACAGCTTTGACTAGGCTCGGGTACGTTAAAGTACCTATACTAGACTCCACAATTTTAAGCTGAAGATAGAGCAGAGTCCCTAAGACGTCTTGTCTCTCCTAAGTCTGGACACACTCTCCTCTGTCCAAGGACAGGAATCTGACTTCTCACTCTGAAGTCCGGACACTGACTGACTAAATCACTCCCTTCCACACCCCTGCTGGGCGTGTTCGAAGGTACATGATGACATGAAGAACACTTAACCTTTACCTCTCCACTCATCCTCCTGGTATTGTGTACCAGGGCTACACATATAAGCATCATTGTGCTACCATATAAATACACAAATCTCACCCTTGAATTCATTTTGCATGTTTTTCAGAAGATATGTTAGTTAAAGTAGTAGCAAAATCAATAACTAGTATTAGTATTAATCGAAGTAGGATTTGAGGTGTTAGTAGTTACAGTTTTATTTGAAACGATGATCCTGGAATTAATTGTAGTAGTTGTTGTAGAAAACAAAACCTATGATAGAAACAAAATGATTGTATACCCTGCACTAAGTAAATAGTAATCGAGCATAGAAATAACAGAGTGCTTAGTGAACACCAAAAAAGCATAAAGACACCCCACCACGACAAGGCAGATGTGTGGCCCAGCTATGTCAGGCACACATATCCAGGAAAATGCACAGGAAGGTAACCGCAACGCTTGATATCCATTCACGTCACTCACACTTTCAGACACACCCACTAGGGGTATAAGAGGTAGTGACACGTAGCAGTCAGAAGAGAGTCCAGTTGAGTTCAGTTCAGTCTTTCTAGTCAGTCAGTCAACCTCCGGGTGGCTCAGGAGTGAGTCATCCCCCAGATAGTTTCCTGTCTAAAGGACAGTGCAGTTCAGTTTCAGTCTAGTCTGGACTTGGAGGATACTGAGAGCTATTCAGCGAGCTCTGGAGAAAGCTGACATTACCATCAAAAAGCTACAAGTGCTTATGTTAAGAGCGAGAAGCAGGGCGAAGGGCGCAGTGGAGAAGATAGAGAGAAGTGCATCAGGTATTGGACTACCTGCACTAATTCACCGGACACCGGGGTCCGAAGAATTGCTAGAGCTTCATGCCTAGTGATAAGATAACTGGAGGCTTTCTGGACTACAGGTCGCAGAGAGCAGCCCTAAGTGCTGATACGTAACCGGAGTCAGGGAGAACGGGGACTTTGAGTCAAGTGCACGACAAAAGTAAGGACTTAGTTCTCTCAACATCTGATAATCAGAGACATAGAAGGCTCCACCACAATGTCAGCCGGGCTTTGCAGCTATTGAGAAAGCTGGAGATTGCAGAGTTAACTTCGCTTCATGCAAGTTTGGACTCAGATATATATGAAGTAAAGGAGGCCTCTAACCTGCTCAGCGGTTATCCCGAATGTGCATTCTCCACCCCGACCAGCTCCCCGGGACCTGCCTGAACCATCTACCAGTAAAGGTATGAAAAGAAGCTGCATTGTGTGTGACTGAATTCTTAACTACACCCTGCATCATCACCATAGACTTCCAGGGACCCGTCTCACCTGTGGGAGACTTACCACCCAGCTGCCCCCATAACATCCCCTGTGAAGATCCTTATAGCAGCGCTGGTCCAATTGATCAGATACCACAGGTGGCGTCACGAACTACCTATCCTAATAATCCCCTGTAAATATCCCCCATTGCATGATCGCCCAGGGCCACGGACCGAGTCCCGCTGCCAGTGACAACTCCCATAGACTTCAATGGCCTCGGCTCCGAGTACCCCATAGCCCTGGTATCCACCTCAGTGTGGTGCGCGTCACATACATAATCAGGATGCTCCGATCCTCTAGTATTAAAACCTCTTCTATTGTCAGATGACGTCTGTGTAGCTGGGGGGAGAGAAGGAGCAGGGTCTGTGGCTATGGGAAGCTATAATGAGGAAATGACTAGCTCAAAAAAGGGAAAGGTAAAAAAACCTGCAGCAAAACTAAAGAAGTAAGCCGGAGTATAAGAATGTATACATGCAAAGTATAAGAGCATGTTCACACTGTGGATATTTTACAGACAAAAATTACTGGCATTAATTGTAGCGCTTGCAGAAATTGAATAGCATTAGTTCTAGCAGCACGTAAAGTAATAGCTGAATAGTATTAGAAGAGTAGTAGAAGTATTAGAGAAATAGTTGTAGTATGTGAAGTTAGTATAGTATTACTAGTAATAGCTGAGTGACACCATAATAGTTGTAATGACGGTAGTATTAGAATAATAGTAGCAGTATGCGATATTAGTATTACTAGTAATAGCCAAGTGGTACTAGAAGAGTAGAGGTATTAGTAGAGTAAGGCCGGGTCACACATGCAATAAACTCGCATGATTCTCGCGCGGGTCTCTCGCATGAACACCCGGCACTGTTGCCAAAACTCGGACCAAACATGGGAGCTGCATGAATTCTTCCTTTTGGGATTGGAAGTATTGTACCAGAAGAGTAGTAATGGTGCTGGTAGAGTAATAGTAATGGAAACAATTATTAGTCCAGAGTTAATAGTATAGTAATAATAGTAGTAGTATTTGCAGTATTATATCAGAAGAGTAGTAATGGTGCTAAAACAGAGTAATAGTAGTAGAATCAATTAAATTTCTAGTAGTGGTAATAGTATAAAAATTTAAAAGTAGTAGTATTAGGGAAACATTAGTACCAGAGGAGTAATAATATTGCTAGTAGAGTAAAAAGTAGTAGAAACCCTTTTTAGTATAGTTGTAAATAAAAAAAATAGTAAATAATAGTAGTAGTATTTACAGGATTAAATACCAGAGGGGTAGTTAGGTCTATTTCAGTAAAAAGTAGTAGAGGTTTTTTCTGAGTTTTGGGTTTTCGGGTCTGCACTTCACTGTATGGTTGGACTAATTTATTGGCCAGCACCCGCTGAATTTATGCCAATTTTTCTTTTTCTGCAGTGT